>CAUYQU010075036.1:0-54271 GCA_963574635.1 Cheracebus regulus
AACAACTAGACTTAACAAATATTTACAGAACTCTCCTCCCCAAATCCACAAAACATACATTTTTCTCAGTATCACATTACACCTATTTTAAAAGTGACCACATAATTGGAAGTAAATCACTCCTCAGCAATTGCATAGCATCTCACATTTAAATAAAATACTGGTTGGCTGCTTGTTTGTTATTTTCATCCCTTATTCCTTCTTGTCTCCATTGTTAAGCACAATTATTGGCATAAAAGAGGTTTTTAATACCCATTTTTAGACTGCATTCTTCCCTGGGCAATAGAACAAGAATCCCGTTCTCTCTCCCTCTCTCTCTTCCTCTTTCTTTCTCTCTCTCATTCTTTTTTCTTTCTTTCTTTTGTTCTTTTCTTTGTTCTTTTCTCTTTTTCTTTCTTTCAAAAAAAAAAAAAGAAAAGAGAAAGGAAATAAAGGGAGAAAAGCATTGTCTGCAGCAGAGTGGGAAAGGTAAGGACTTCAGGGAAGCCAGAGAAAGGCCCACCCATTGCAGTGACACTGAATCAAAACCTCAGGTGGCTGCTTATCAGTAGCGAAGGAATCTTTTCCAGCAGCCCCATCAGCTCTCAAGTTTCTCCCTTTGGGGAGAAAAAAGTTCCCCATGTCCCATGATCTTGTATATGCCTAATCCTGTCAGCCAGAGCCATCAGCAAAGAGTACAAGGCAGATTAATCCAAAAAGAAAAGCAATTAACATCCTCTAGTGCCAAACCTGTTCTTAGCTGAGGGACTTTACTGAGAGGGACCTCTAACCTCATAAATCTTAGGAAGAACTCTAACCTTCCTAAGTTAGGCCTTGAACCCAGGTTCAGTCAAGTGTCCCTGCCTTTTAAGAGAGCCCCTTAACCAGCTCTGCCTCCGGAGAGACTTTAACTCTCCTAAATTGGGCCTGTTACCCATCCTTAACCCCAGGTACCCCACCATTTACGCAAAGTCGGCCAATTGGTGTTGTAGTCTACTTCCTTTGGGTTAGGGGTCTCCTCATTATAGTCCCTTTGGGGTTTGCCAGGAAAATGTCACTGGAAAGGGATCCTGATCCAGACCCCAAGAGAGGGTTCTTGAATCCTGTGCAAGAAAGAATTTGAGGGAAATCAGTGAAGTAAATTGAAAGCAAGTTTATTAAGCAAGTAAATAAGGCCAGGCACAGTGGCTCACACCTGTAATCCCAGCACTTAAGGAGCTGAGGCAGGTGGATCACGAGGCCAAGAGATCGAGACCATCTTGGCCAACATGGTGAAACCCCGTCTCCCTGAAAAAATATAAAAAATTTACCTGGGCATGGTGGTGCACACCTGTAGTCTCAGCTTTTCAGGAGACTGAGGCAGTAGAATTGCTTGAACCCAGGAGGCAGAGGTTGCAGTGAGCTGAGGTCAAGCCACTGCACTCCAGCCTGGTGACAGCGTGAGACACTGACTCAAAAAAAAAAAAAAAAAAAGAATGTAAATAAAAGAATGGCCACTCCATAGGCAGAGCAGCCAGTCATGATATATTATTTTTTAAATATATTGCTAAATTTGTTTTGAAATTATTTTATTTAGCATGTTTGCATCCACGTTTATAAACAAAATTGGCCTTTACTTTTCTTTTCTCATTTTGTCCCTGTTGGATTTTTGTATCAAGATTTTGCTAGACTTACAAAATGAGGTGGGAAGTTTTTCTCATTTTCTATTCTCTGGAAGAGTTTACAAGATTGAGATGATTTCTGCCTAAATGTTTGGCAAAACTTATAGTTGATGCCGTCTGGGCCTGGACACTTTTGTATGTGTGTGATAGGTTTTTAATTATTAATTCAATTGCTTTAATAGTAATATGATTCTATTCCTCTTTCTTTCATAGGTTTAGTGAGTTGCATTGTTGTTGAAATTTGTCCCTTTAAATCAAACTTTCAAATTTATTGACATAAAGTTATAAAAAATACATTTGTCATCTTTTGAATGTTTATAGAATCTGAAGTGATATTTTTCTTTAAATTCCTGATCTTGGTATTTCATTTTGCTTTCTTTTTTGATCAGACTGAATAAATTAATCAAATGTATTAATCTTTATAAGGAATCCACTTTTAGCTTGGTTGGTCCTTGCTTTTGTAGATTTGTTTTCTGTTTCATTCATTCTCTTATGCTTTTCCTGAGCTGTACATTTGCTTTCATTCTCTTATCTTTAATATTTCTTTCTTTTTTTCTAATTTTAAGCATTAAAATGAATGCTTAACTTATTAGCTTTCAGCATTTTTCTTTTCCAATGTAAAGTTTTCTCTAGTGTTTTCATTGCATCTCACAAGTTGAGGAGCCACTGTTAATTTATGTTTATACTTAGAAAAAAAATGATTTCCTAATGTTGATTTGTCTCCCTCCTCTAGAATATAAGCTCCATGAAGGCAGATATTTTTGTTCACTGACTTATCCCCAGAAACTATTACTGTGCCTGGCACACAGCAGGTAATCAAAAAATATTAAAGAAATGAACAACTTAGAAGTCGAGGGCACAGTGGCACTCACTTGTAGTTTTAGCTACTTGGGAGGCTGAGGTTGGAGGACTGCTTGAGCCCAGGAGTTCCAGACTACAGTGAGCTATGACTGTGCTATTGCACTCCAGCCTGGGTGACAGAGACTCTTTTGCAAAAAAGAAGGAAGGAAGGGAGGGAGGGAGGGAGGAAGGGAGGGAAAGAAAGAAAGAGAGTGAGAGAGAAAGGAAGGGAAGAAGGAAGGAAGGAAGGAAACAGAAAAGAAAAGAAGTTGATGCTTGTTGTGAAGAAAATAGAACTGGGTGAAGAAGATTGGGAAGCAAAATGGACTTTTTACAATTTGAGCAATTAGAATCAAGTTAGAGCTCAATGAGCAATGACTTGAGGAGGAGTGGGAATACGCCATATGGATAGAGGAAAGAGGCTCTAGGCAGAGGGAAAAATGGAAAAGCCTTGGGACTAGAATATTCTAGAAACATCAAGGAGAACAGAGTGGCTGGTGTAGAATGAACAAGGAGGAGATTACTAGGTGATAGGGAAAAAAAGAGATAAAGAAGGCCAGAGCACAAAGAGTCTTTTGGATATTGAAAACTTTGGCTTTTATTGTATGACATGAAGAGCTATTACAGTGTTTTGAGAATGTACATTGCATTTTTAAAGGATAATTTTAAAGAATCATTCTGGCTGTACTGAGAATATAACAGAGAAGCAAGGATAGAAGTAGAAAGACTAGTTTGAAGGTAGGTTAAGACTTACTGAAGTGACTTCAGGCAAAATATGGAAGAGTTAAATTGGATACGACAAACAAACACAACCTTTTTGAGTTTTGCAGAAAAAGGAAACAAATGATTTAAGCAAAGGTTTTATTTTTTAAGATGGTAGAAATAAACAGATATTTGTATACTAATAGAATGACCCAATAGAGAGTAAAGCATGGAGGGGTTCCCAAAACCCAGGATTCTAACCTCTGGGAGAGGAAAAGAACCAGTACAAGAGGGAGAAGGGAGAAAAGCAAGAAAGATATTATGGCCTGATGGAGAGTGAGGTCACTGAGAAGACTTTTATGTAAACACAGTTTCAAATTATAGCTACCAGAAATACCATTCCCCTGGAAAGTTTCAAAGTAGGGTGGCCTATCTCCATCCCCTTCCACATAACCACTGCTACAGTTACGAACCAGGGAAGATTGGTTTCACATAGAACTGAGAGTGGGTTTGTCAGCCTTTTCCCCAACCTCCACGGGGGAGCTGCTATTGACCCAGTAGTTCACATTACCATCATTTCTTCTTTGTGTTCTGGTAAACTGCATGTGGTTTATCATAATATTTAAATCCTACCGCCCTACTCCTGCACCATGTTCTCTCATCAAGACAAGTACTGTCTGTTCTCTTTATTTTTCAAATCCTATAGCAGAATTAAGTGGGTGAGTTATTTGCCAGCAGATTATTCCTTTAGAGAAAGATGTAATCATCTAGATTGGGGTTTCTTAACCTCAGCACTATGACATTTGGGGCTGGATAATTCTTGGTGGTGAGGGGTGCTTTCTGGTACCTTGTGGGATGACTGGCAGCATTCTTGGCCTCTCCCCACAAGATGTTAGTCACAGCTTCCTCTCCGCTTTCCCCTCATCCCAATTGTGACAAAAAAAAAAAAAGGAAAAGAAGTACTCCATACATTGTCAAATGTCCCTAGGTTTCAAAAATTGCTTCCAGCTGAGAACCACTTATTTAGGTGTAAAATCTCTCAATTCTTTGGCCAGGAGCAATGGCTCACATCTGTAATTCCAGCACTTTGGGAGGCTGAGGTGGGTGGATCACCTGAGGTCAGGAGTTTGAGACCAGCCTGGCCAATACGGTGAAACCCTGTCTCTACTAAAAATACAAAAATTAGTTGGGTGTGGTAATGGGCACCTGTAAATCCCAGCTACTCAAGAGCCTGAGGCAGGAGAATCACTTGAACTCAGGAGGTGGAGGTTGTAGTGAGCCAAGATCACACCACTGCACTCCAGCCTGGGCAACAGAGTGAAATTCCATCTCAAATAAATAAATAAATATAAATAAATAAACAAATAATAGGTAAATAAAATTTCTTAATTCGTTATCAATAAATCCTGGTGGTGTCAATAATATATGGAAAAAAAGCTGAGGATTTATTATCTATATCTTTATTCTCTGATTTATTTATGTCATGGATATCAGCGTTAACCTTCCACTTCTTACAACTATTCCAAAATGAGTATCATGGACCCTCATTTTAACAACTGGTGTCTTTCGGCACACGATTTGCCTGGGGAGAATAAAGGAATGAGAATAGTTGGACTACAGAAATTTAAAACACCATTGGTGAGATTCTACCATCAGAGGCTCTTCAAAATATTTGCCTTAAGCATCATGGAAGAGACTTTTTTTCTCTCAACTGATTGCTGATAACCTAAAATTGATGTTATCTGCATTGGGCCCATAAATATGTATTACTTTGTGAGGTCTGAAAATAAAAAGCACCAGAAAAGGTCAATCAAGCTTGAAAAAGGTAAATTTGAAGAATTTACACTACCAGAATTCAAGACTTAGTGCGAGTTGCAGGAGTAAACATAGTGCGGGATTGCCACAAGAATTTACAAATAGACCAGTGGAAGAGAAGAGTCAGAAAAAGAGCTGATATGTGACAGATACCAGTGCAACTCTGCAAGGGAATGAATGGCTGTTCAATAATTGGTATTGGAACAATTAGACTTATAGGACAAAATTAAACTTGACCCCTCCCAATCATGATATGCAAAAATTAATTTGAGGTGTATCACAGCTCCAAGTGAATAAGACAAAACAATAAAGCATTTAGAATAAAACAAGAGAACATCTACAAGACAGTCTTAAATAGAACACTAACCATAAAAGACTAGCTTCATTAAAATTAAGTACTATACTCATCAAAAGACACAACTAAACATGTCAAAAAGCAAACCACAGGCTCCATAGGCTGGGCACAGTGTCTCACACCTGTAATCTCAGCACTTTGCGGGTAAAGGTGATCACTTGAGATCAGGAGTTTGAAACCAGACTGGGGCAACAAAGTGAGACTACATCTCTACATCTAAACTACACTTAAAATTAGAATTAAAAAAGCAAACCACAACTGAGAGATTTTTATGATACATATATCCAACAAAGGCTCATATCCAAATCAGCAAGAAAATGACAAATAATCCAATTTTTTTTTAATGGGCAAAAGACCTTAACAGGTCTGTCACTAAAGAGGCTATTCAGGTAGCCAACAAGAATATGCAAAGGTGTTGAATATAATTATTTGTCATAGAAATAATAATTAAAACTACAATGAGGCCAGGTGCAGTGGCTCATGCCTATAATCCCAGCACTTGGGGAGGCCGAGGCACGTGGATCACTTGAGGCCAGGAGTTTGAGACCAGCTTGGGCTACATGGTGAAATCCCATTCTCTACTAAAAGTACAAAAAAATTAGCCGGGTGTGGTGGCAGGCATCCGTAGTCCCAGCTACTCAGGAGGCTGAGGCAGGAGAATCGCTTGAACCTGGAGGGACAGAGGTTACAATTAGCTGAGATGGTGCCACTGCACACCAGCCTAGGAAACAAGGAAATACTCTGCAAAAAAAAAAAAAAAAAGCTACAATGAGATAACTCACCTACCATAATGGTAAAAATTAAAAATACTGTCAATATAAGATATTAATGTGGCTATGAAACAACAATTGGAACCTTCAAATATTGCTCATAAAAAGATAACTCTGTTCAACCACCCTGGAAAACGGTTTGGCAATAGAAAAATTGATGGCACTATGTGTAAAACAAAACAGTTCTACTTCTAGGTACACACCCAAGAGATGAATGCATGTGTCCACCAAAATATAGCTTTAAGAATGTGCACAGCAGCATAATTCGTAATACTAAAAAAACCAGAAGCCACTCAAATGTCCCTCAATAGAATGAATCAGTTATGGTATGGTCTAACAATGAATAGTACACAGTAATTTAAAAAACTCAAAAAACCTTGACACTTGCAACAAAACAGATTAATAATATAGAAACTGTATTAAGTGAAAGAGGTCACAACAATACACACTGGATGATGCCTTTATATGAAGTTTAAGATCAGGCGAAACTAATGAATAAAGACAGAAGTCAGAATAATGACTGTTAAGGGTGGTATTGACTAGGATGGAACATGAGGAAACCTGAGGAGACAGAAATGTTCTACAGATACATATGGATGATGGTTTCATGGATCCTCTAGAAAGTGCAGATCACTCTTCTGAGGCGTTTTGCTGTAAAGCAGAGAATGAAGGCAGTGGTTGGCAGAGGAAGTGAGGTTAGAAGAAGTTTCCTAGAGAATGAAGAAATAACATATTTATGTGCTGATAAAAATAATTAAATAGCAAAGGACAACTGATGATGATAGAGAAAATGATGGAGTCAAACGAGGGTGGGAGGTGATGAGACAGTGTGCTTACTTGGAGTTGAAAGAGGTTCTAAGGCTGGGCACAGGGGCCCTCACCTGTAATCCTAGCACTTTCGGAGGCCAAGATGGGAGGATCACTTGAGCCAGAAGTTAGCTGTCAGCCTGAGCAACCTGGCAAAACCCGGCTTCTACAAAAAATACAAAAATTAGCTGGGCATGGTGGTGCATGCCTGTAGTCTCGGCTACCTGGGAGGCCAAGGTGGGACAATCACCTGGCCCAGGAAGTTGAGGCTGCAGTGAGCCAAAATCATACCACTGCACTCCAGCCTGGGTGACAGAGACCCTGTCTCAGAAAAAAAAAAAAAGCAAACAACAACAACAAAAACAGGTTCCATAGGAGCAGAGGGGAGATCAGGATGCCTGTGAGTCACTGTCTATGTGAGCAGATAAGATGGGAGCTAGGAAGTTTTCTTCTGATTGCCTCCATTTTCTCAGAGTTAGAAAGCAAAAATCAGCAGTGAGGACAGAGGAAGTGACTTGGAAGTATGAGGAAAGCAGCACGAGATAGCTGGAACAGGAACGCAGTGAATGGACAGGGATATATACTACACTCATGAGGCGGATTCAGGGTGGGGAATTTCACGTGGGTGGGTTTCTCTCCAGTTATGTTCTGCTGCACAGAGCACAGGCACTTCTTTGAGAGGAGACTTGGATTTAACCAGCCTTGCAGTTTTACTGGAGGGTAAACATACATTTTGTGCATGAGATCATGTATACCTACAAATCTTATTTTTACCAATTAGAGCATCGTCAGATCTAGGTTCTTTCAGTGCACAAAACTAAAAAATTATTTAAATATATTTGAATAAATTCATGTTGATATTTATAATTCATATTTTAAAATTATAGGGATCTTTCTGAACTTTTGATGTGATATTTGCATTTTTTTCTCTGGCAGTGAAAATCTTGGTTGATAATTACAATACTGATATTACTATCAGCAATAAAACTACTAGCAAAGTTTAAGTTGAGTTCCTTTTTTTCTTAGAATATATCCTATTAAGGATGTACAAGTGGAGTACTATATTCAACAGTCACTTGGAATCATTACTTTCTCTGTATAGAGCCTAACAATACAAAATAAAAACAGGTTCTTTAATTGTTTGAGTTAAATTTGGATGTTTGCTTTTTACACTTCTAGATTAATGTTTAAAACATACATATAAAACATATGTTTTTAAAACATATAAAACACATCGGTAAGAAGAAAATCAAAACTATAGAAAAGGTTACACTCAGAGAAGTCTTGCTTCTCTCCCTGTCCTCTCCTCATTTCCCTCCTCATTCCTTATAGGTGACCGTTTCTTACTCTGAAAGCTGGTAGTTTAAAGGAAAGAACCACTGAGGACAAACCAAAATTTATCTGCAGCTGATGAGTGAAAATTCTTTCTGACTGAGAAAAAATGTCAGCTAATAAATGAAGAGGAATTTACTTGGAAAATCTTTCTGCAAATCTCAGTAAAGTAATTGAGACAAGGATGCTAAGACCCTTAGATATAACGTTGTTGGAGAAGAAAATATTGGCACAGAACCAAAGTATCACCCCATTCTGAAGCTGAGTCCAAAACAAACAAAAACAAAGTATCACCCACAGATTACTTGCTTGTTGCAAAGGAAAAGCATATCACTACAATAGAGAGATCTCATGTTAATCATCTTAGCCGGGTGATCAAGTTTGACATTATGTGCTTACTGATGGGAAGCAATATGCCATACACAGCATCAACCATGAAGCTCTCTTTCAAAAATAGTTAATATGATTCTAGCCATGTTATTAAGCTGAACTTCCAGTTTAGAACTGGAAGAGGGCTGGGCACGGTGGCTCACGTCTGTAATCCCAGCACTTTGGGAGGCCGAGGTGGGCGGATCACAAGGTCAAGAGATCGAGACCATCCAGGCCAACATGTTGAAACCCCACCTCTACTAAAAATACAAAAAATTAGCTGGGCATGATGGCACACACCTGTAGTCCCAGCTACTCGGGAGGCTGAGGCAGGAGAATTGCTTGAACCCGGGAGCCGGAGGTTGCAGTGAGCTGAGATTGCACCACTGCACTCCAGCCTGGCACCTGGTGACAGAGTGAGACTGTCTCAAAAAAAAAAAAAAAAAAAAAAATCCGGAAGAGGATAGAGAAACAAGTTAAACCATCAGACAAATCTGGGGTGTGGATCATACCACAAAACAACTGATCTTGTTTCTTCAAATAGGCAGTGTCAAGGGGAAGAAATTACAGAGCTGTCCTACTTATAAGAGACTAAATGAGACTAGAGTTTTAAAGACAGAATGATACAAATAACAAAGTATTCATACCGGGTACCCAAAGTGCAACACTGTGCAATATTAACCCAATTCATTACTACTCTTAAATGTATGTATAAGTAGTTGAAGAAGTAATATGTGAAATGTACTAGTGATTTTTTACACTGGCAACAAGGTGGACATTAAACATTAGAATTGCAGAGTTTTATTATATAAACCATTTAATAACATTTTATTAAAGTCTCAAAATTTATTTTTATTTAAAATTAAGACAATTATATTGTGTCTTTTAAAAAATAATTTTGAGGCTAGGCACGGTGGCTCACGCCTATAATCCACTTTGGAAAGCCAAGGCAGGCGGATCACCAGGTCAAGAGATCGAGACTATCCTGGCCAACATGGTGAAACCCTGTCTCTACTAAAAATACAAAAATTAGCTGGGTGTGGTTGCGTGTGCCTGTAATCCCAGCTATTCGGGAGGCTGAGGCAGGAGAATTGCTTGAACCCGGGAGGCAGAGGTTGCAGTGAGCCAAGATTATGCCACTGCACTCCAGCCTGGCACCTGGCAACGATCGAAGACTCTGTCTCAAATAATAATAATAATAATTTTGAATATTTTAAAAGACTTGAAAACATGAAAATAATTTTTAATATTTACTTGACTTTTCATTTTCAATGAAATGTATGTAAATATTATACATTTGAAATACATTTTTTATATTTTATATTTCTGCCAACAGAACACGAATACTGAGAAAATTCATTTAGCGTCAGAGGCAGGAAGATTGCTTGAGCCCAGGAGTTAGAGGCTGTCGTGAGCTATGATTGCACCACTGTACTCCAGCCTGGAGACAGAGCAAGACCTTATTGCTAAAAATACACACACACACACAGAATTAAATTAATGATTTTGCTAGGAAGAAAGGAAGACAAAATTGAGAACGTTTCTTCAGAATGAAGATTTGAAAAGACAAGAAGATATCAAAACAATGGAAGAATAGTTAAATATACAGATAGTAGAATAAAAATAAGCAGAGCTCCTGAAAAAGAGATTTTTCAGGAATATTAAAAGGAAAATTAACCTAAGATACGTTTTCATCACTCACCTAAACATTGCTGCTAAAGACCCGAATAAGTGAAATAATGGTCATCTTTGACGTTTTGCACTGTGTCATATAGAAACCACAATGTTACACATCTTTCTTAATATTATAATGAAAAGTTATTTGCCAAGGTAAGAAGATAGAATATATTTTACGTTTGCTAGCTTGATTCGAATATTTTATTTTATTTTTTATTCTCCCTTTCTTTTTCTTTGAGACAGTGTCTCACTCTGTCGCCCAGGCTGGAGTGCAGTGGTGCAATCACAGCTCACTGGAGCCTCGACCTATGGGGCTCATATGATCCTCCCTTATTAGCCTCCTCTGTAGCTGGGGCTAGAGGCCTGTGCCACCACACCTGACTGATTTTTTGCAGAGACAGGGTCTCACCTTGTTGCCCAAGCTGGTCTCAAACTCCTGGGCTCAAGGGATCCTCCCGCCTCAGCCTCCTAAAGTGCTAGGATTAAAGGTGTAGCCACTGTGCTCAGCCAATTCAAATATTTTAAATAGTTAGACATATCATATGTGGATCTTCATTTGAACTCTGGCCTTGGGCTCTACAGCTGCAAACATTAGTGAGTGGGCCTGACTGCAATTTTTAAATGCCAAGAATAAGCAATATCTATAAAGTTTTCAAAGAAAAACATTGCAACTGAAGAATGTTAAATTATTTGTACCTATTCAAGTTTCTTTTAACATGTAAGAGAAATGAAAGAACATTTCAGATATTCAAAGGCTGAAAAATACACCATCTATGAATCCTTCTTGGAGAAATTATATAAAGACCAAACAGCCCAAACTACAGAGCTCAAGATTAGGAGATTGCAGGGAAGATGGTCATATGAATGTGTTCCTGCCATTCAACTCTCCTTATTCCAGCCCACTACCAATTGCTTTCCCAGGTAGGCAGGTATGGAGTATGTGAGCTAACCCTTAGGTCTGCTTAAATCATTTTAGATAGAGGAAACTTAGGACTTTCCCCTCTGGGCCAGATGAAGACGTGGAGACCTGTAAAAAAGAACAAGAGCCTTGGGATGAGGATTGAAAAGTCACCAATATAAGATTGGCTGGCTCACACCTGTAATCCCACCACTGTGGGAGACCAAGAAGGGCAGATCACCTGAGGTCAAGAGTTCGAGACTGGCCAACATGGTGAAACCCTCATCTCTACCAAAAATATAAAAATTAGCCAGGCGTGGTGGTGAGTGCCTGTAATCCCAGCTACTCAGGAGGCTGAAGCACAAGAATCACTTGAATCTGGGAGGCGGAGGTTGCAGTGAGCCAAGATTACGCCACTGCACTCCAGACTGGGCAGCAGAGGAAGACTCTATCTGAAAAAAAAAAAAAAAAAAAAAGGAAAAAGAAAAAAAATGTCACTGATATAAGATCATGCCAGATCTCATGAATATTTCTTTTTGAACCTCGGGCCCTTGGAGACCTGTAGAGAACTCACAGGTGGATTGGATCCTTCCTGCCCAGAATCTGAGAAGTCAAGGAAATAGAGTGTTGTCAGCAGTGAATAAACACCTTCTGGCTTGGGTAGCAGTGGGCCACAAGATAGAAAACGACAGTGCCTCTCAGAACCAATGGAATTGCCCTAGAGGGACACCAACACCAGAACTTTAGCCCTGAGCAAGGGTGTAGCCGTGCAGAGGCAAAGGAAAATAACAAGACCCCTAACCTAGCAGCCAGAGTGAGGAGGAACAGGCAGAACCACTATTACCTCCGGAAACAGAACTACTGGAGGACAGAGAAACCACCTTGAACAAACCAAAACAAAATGCTTCAGAAAACCCGATTACAAATCACAAACCATGGGTTTTAAACTTAGAAAATAAGTAAATAAATTGAAGCAGAGAAAGGTAACTATTTAGATTTCAAAGAGTGAAATTTAAAGGTCAAGTTGAAGGCCTAGTTCAGAGCATTCAGCAAATATGCAAAAAATTGGGACTCAACAGAGAAAAAGTAAAAACTGCCAGGACAGACCCACAGTATCTCTCATAAAAATGATAGGAGTGCCAAGAGAAATTAAAGAAATATAGATGAAGAAAAGGCAATAATTAAATTAATTAATAAAAGAAAACTTAAATCTGAAAATTAAAGGGGTCCACTAAGTCCCAGCTAGGATTGTCAGAAAAAATATATATACTTACATATGGCTTTATAAAATTCTGTATTCCAAGGACAAAATCATACAAGCTTCCAGAGTGAAAAAAAAAGAGAGAGTATAAGAGAGAGAAAAAGAATCCTCTTCTTACCCCTCAAAAAAAAAAGAAATACTTTTTTTTTTTTGAGACAGTTTCACTCTTGTCGCCCAGGCTGGAGTGCAGTGGTGTGATCTAGGATCATCACAACCTCCGCCTCCTGCGTTCAAGACATTCTCCTGCCTCAGCCTCCCAAGCAGCTGGAATTCCCTGGCTAATTTTGTATTTTTAGTAGAGACAGAGTTTCTCCATGCTGGTCAGGTTGGTCTCGAACTCCCGATCTCAGGTGATCCTCCCACCTCAGCCTCCCAAAATGCTGGGATTACAGGCATGAGTGACAGCACTCAGCCAAGACTTCTTTCTTAATCAAGGTTTAGTCCTTTCTTGAACATTTGGTTAAAATGGTGTAGGTGGATTGTATGGTCTCTGAATATTTCTGTATCTGGAAATTCTTTTTCATTGAGCAAGTAAAAGATATCTTGGCTGTGTAACAGACATTTATATAATACTTACAATGTGCCAGGCACTGTTCTAAGCACTTTAGAAATATTAACCCTCTTAATTCTCATAACAATCCCATGAGATGTTTATAACCCCCAATTTAACAGAATGGAAGTATAGAGGTTAAGAAACTTGCTACTCAAGGTCACAAGCTAGTAAGTGGTAAAACGTTTTCTCTTTGTTACTGTCAGTCCATATGCATCTAATATTAAGCCATACACTTCAGCCATACGCTGAAGAGAGGCACCTTATAAAGTAACAATTTATGCAGAGATAATGGTCATTAACTTGTATGAACTAACAACATACATAGATTTGTATCACAGTTTTGGGGATGAGAAAACATTCAAAGTTTTTGGATGAGAAAAAGTACCATAATTAAAGTCAATAAACAATACGCTTGCAAAAGTAATTTATAATGCTATTGCGGTGGCCCCCAGGGAGAGCTAGGACTTACCCAGTGTGAGGGATAAACCCATATTCTCAGCAACACAGGAGAAAGAGATTCCAAACCACTGCGACCAGAGGCCTTGGCCAGGCAACCTCGTGCACGAGCCAAGGTAGGAAACATTGCAAAGGGGCTACCAAGTACTTCTTTGGTGGTCAAATTCTGGAGTGTGGAGTGTGTGTGTGAACGCGGTGTTGTTTGTGTGAACGGTGACAAGTCCTACTGCTGAGAAGTGGCCAAGGAGGACAGCATGAATGAGAAAAGTGTAAGGGACTTTCAGAAGGGGGAAAGGAGGAAACAGGTCAACCTCCCAGGGCAGGGAAGGCAAGAAATTCCTAGCTTGAGGGGTTGAGTCTTTTGTAAAAACGGAATAGGCGAGAGATTCCTAGCTTGAGGGGTCGACTTTTCGTAACAAATGATAAAGTATTGCTGTTTTATTTGTACTAAAGAACCGATCCTCAAGCCCACAGTTGTCTTTGGCCAAAATTTGGGTCCGATGACGATTAGGTCTGTCAACTCTTAATAATGTATGTCAACAACAAAAGCCCTTCTCACAGGAAGAAGTAGACTACGCTCCCTGTTGGCAGCAGGGGCCAGTTCTCCTCTACCCATTAAGAGAAGGAGAGAAAGAATCAGAGAGTAGAATAAAGTCAAGGGCAGTCTCACCTAAAAAGGGTGGAGCTTTTACCCGTGAGCAATCCACATGTAAATGGGACCCTTTAGACACCTTCCCTCGTTTCTGGCTTCAGCTCCTGCTCCGACCATCCCCAGGGCACCGCCTCTTCCGCCTCAGAACCCAACCCAGAATTCCCTACTCCCGCATAGAACCAAGGGTCTTGGGAGCTAGCGTCTCAAATGCCTGATCATTGCCATCCTGAGTCTTCTTTGAAGAAAGGGCTCCGTCTGGAGACAGAGCAATGCAAAAGAGATATTCAAAGTTTTCCTTTCCCCTGTTTTTCCAAGGAATCAAGATTCAGCTTCGAAGCTTTATTTTTTCTTCTTCTCTAAAGGAGATGCCTCAAGAAGGAGGCGTGGGTAGTTTTGTGAAGCCTCAAGGAGGAGGCCCGGTTGGTTTTGTGAAGGCTCCCTTAACTGCTTCTATGGTCCAGAGTCTTAAGAGAGAACTTAAGCCATTATTAGATGACCCTGATGGGGCAGCAGAACAGATTGATCAATTTTTAGGTCCCCAGTTATATACTTAGACCACGTTAATGTTCATTCTAAGTATTCTCTTTTCAAGGGAAGAAACAGTAGAAGTGGAAAGCCAGAGAGAAATAGAGTCAGAGAGAGACAAGGAGGCAAAGGAGGGAAATTAGAAAGAAGAGAAAGAAATATTAAGAAAGTTATAGATAAAGGATGCACCTTTAGTAAGGAAAGTTATAAAACAAAGAAAGTTAAGATTGTGATAGTTGTTAAAAATGTTATAAAAGGAATTTATGCAAGAAAAGTTCTATAATTTTTTTTAAAGTTTAAGCAAGTTTTGAAATGTTCATTGTAAAGGAAATTCGGTGTGTAAACATATTAGATAAAGTTAAAGCAGTAACATCTAGTTTTTCTGTGAACTGGACATTAAAATAAAAGCACAACAGGTTTTTCTTAAAGCACTAACCTGCTCTTTAACAAAGATTATAGAAGATCTCATAGCACAGGCACCCCTTCTAGAATTTCCAGTACACCAGTACCAGCCTGGAGACCACCCTACCTCATGCTGCTAGCCACCAAGACTGCCGTTCGTACAGCAGGAAAGAGATGGGCACATCACACCCGAGTCAAGAAAGCGCCATCACCATTAGAATCATGGGCTATTGTTCCGGGATCAGACCCTACCAAGTTAAAGCTAAGAAGAGCTTAGTCTATCTTTTCTTTTTCTCTTTTCTTGCCTTTAACTACTCCCCATCTTGTTATTAACGTGATTAGATCTGGCTCACCTCAAGTAGTTGCTTTGATGTCTGTTTAATTATGCCTTGTGGAGATTTGAATAACCAAGAACAGCTTGCTGCTTCAGAAGGGTGTCTCTGTCCCTCTTAGACTTCCTCAGATGGGGAAGACATAAGTTCCTCTAAGGATACTAGTAATCCAAGGAATAGTAGCTGTATTAATTGGTAGGAATCAGACTGTTGTCCCTCAAAAACAGATTCTCTATGTTCTGCTTAGTCTAATGTCATATGGAACACTGAAGGTTTAAGATAGACTGCTTCCACAGGTCTTTGTCAGTCCGTAAAACTAAATATCCACTTCACCAAAGGAATTACTCCTTTTAGCTGTCACTATAACCTATGTAATCCTATATAGCTTACTATTGTTATTGCAACATCTGAGAACTCTTCCCCTTCATTAAGTCATATTTATGGTATAGGAGCCGACATTTCAGGAAAGGATCCTAAAGATATTTTTGAAATGCACCTTATTGCTCCTTCAACCTCTTAATCAATCACTACTTCTAGACACAATGATAAAACCAAAGTCTCTAGAAGTAGAGGACCTAAGGCAAACCATAACCAATGAAACAGGATATAAGGATGCAAACGCCTGGTTAGAATGGATTCAATATTCTGTTCTCACCTTAAATGAAAGCGACTGTTAGGCTTGTGCACACAGTAGGCCAGAGGCCCAGGTTGTCCCCTTTCCACCTGGACGGTCCTCAAATCAAGCGGACTTGGGATGCCTAGTAGCTCTTTCTCAGGATTCCAATGCCAAAATAACAAATCTTGCCAAGTTCTTTCTCTGCTGTTTCCTGAGATTCAACACCCTGCGGGATCAGCCCCAGAGGGCCATTCGACCTCCATCTTCTGCAGGTGGGTTTGCCTCATGCCTCTCATGGCAGGAGGAGAACTCAATATTCCTTGAAAATTTCACAGGATGCAGTGAAGTAAGTCACTTTCAAGAGCTAACCCAACAATCTTCCATCAGCCACCCCCGAACAAACATCTGGTGGTATTGTGCAGGACCCTTACTGGATACTCTGCCAAATAACTGGAGTGGTACTTGTGCTCTAGTCCAATTGGCTCTCCCTTTTACCCTGGCATTTCATCAGCAAAAGATAGAGCAAACCTACCAATGACATACAAAGGAGCCCAATATGGGCCCTTTGATTCTCATATGTACTTTGATGCAATTGGGGTCCCAAGAGGAGTTCCAAATGAATTTAAAGCCAGATATCAGATAGCTGCTGGATTTGAATCAACACTATTCTGGTGGGTGACAATAAATAAAAATGTAGACTGGATAAATTATATTTATTATAATAAACAATGATTTGTTAACTATACCAAGTACGCTGTTAAGGGAACTGCAGAACAATTAAGGTCTACCAGCCAAATGGCGTAGGAAAACAGGATTGCTCTTGACATGATGTTAGCTGAAAAGGGTGGTGTTTCTGTAATGATTAAGACTCAATGCTGTACTTTCATTCCAAATAACACAGCTCCAGATGGAAGTATCATGAGAGCCTTATGGTGACTTATGGCCCTATCTAATGAACTATTAAAAAATTTGGGAATAAATAACCCCATTTCAAACTGGCTAGAGAACTGGTTTGGCAAATGAAAGGACACTTTGGCATCAGTCCTCACTGCCCTGGTCGTGGTATTAGGTACACTTCTTCTTGTAGAACATTGTGTTATACTCTGTGTTCAAGGACTCATGCAAAGGCTCGTTAATACTACCCTTGCTAACCTATCTCCAACTCTTCCTCTACCCTAACCAGAGAAATTACTTCTGTTGGAAGACCAAGCCGAACAACAAAGCAAGGACCTATTAGATAAGTTTGAAGAAGAATTATAAAATAAAAAGAGGAGAAAATTGTGAGAGATGGGAAAGATCTTCTTCAAAGTTTGTATCTTAGACTACATTATTAGGAATTACAATCTCTTGCTCTATGGCCGTTATCCGCTATTAGCATAAACATATACCCAAGTATATATATTCTCTAAATCAGCTACGTCTTAAATCAGCTACCTTGACTGGCTCTGACATGTCTGAACAGAGCTGGGCAAGCTCCAAACCCTGGTGCATGTCATTCCTTATTTGAAAACCCCCCTGACCTTCTCCTGACTAGCTTCCTCTTTTTCCTTGTCTTCCTCCTTGTCTTCTTTCCCCCTATCTATTCAGGAAATTTCCAAGTTTTTAGTCAATTGGATCAAGCATAGAATGTGAGTTCCCATTTTCGCCAATGGAAACTGGACATAGCAGTAGGGCGACTGCGGCAGGTTATGAGAGTTATAAATGTCCCTGTCTCTTTGGTTCAGGTGTGCTTTCGTGGCAAGACTGCCAGCAAGTTGCACCCTTCCTGCAGGAAGTATGAAATAGCTTTGCTGAGTAATCCATTGTCTTGGTGTGGACTTTTCCCCACGTTGTAAACCCGTTTCCAACAAAAAAATATATTGTTTAAAAGAAAAAAAATGGTCATTTTCATCAGGCTATGCAACAGAAATCCAACTGACAAGCAAAAAACAAAAAAGAGTAGGAGGTGGGTAGAGAATTCTTCACTCACAGAATGGAGAAATTATTAACAAAAAAGTAGGAAGAGTAAGGAAATGTGTGAGTTTCAGGAAGAACTGGAACCAGGAACCCTAAAACACTAGTTCTCAAACTCTCATTGATCCTGGCACACACACGCGTGCACACACACACACACACACCCCACACACACATCTTGGGGAAAAACTATAAATGTGGCCAAAGTGGAGAGGTTTTATAAAAACAGAGCAGTTCCTTCTACAGTAGCAATTTTCAATCATGACTGCACATTTCATTATCTGAGGAGTTGTCAAAAATATCAGAATGGGAAACGTGACAGTAAAATGGGCAAGACATGAACAATTTTTTTTTTTGAGACCAAGTCTCACTCTGTCACCCAGACTGGGGTGCCGTGGCATGATCTCAGGATCACTGCAACGTTCACTTCCCACGTTCAAGCAATTCTTCTGCTCAGCCTCCTGAGTAGCTGGGATTACAGGTGTATGCCACCATGCCTGGCTAATTTTTTGTATTTTAATAGAGACAGGATTTTGCCTATTTTCCAGACTGACCTCGAACTCTTGGCCTTAACCAATTTGCCTGCCTTGTCCTCACCAAGTGCTGGGATTACAGGTGTGAGCCATTGCACCTGGCCTGATGCGAACAATTTTTAAACACACAAACACCATGCGTCCCTTAAAATATATTGGGTTACTCAGGATAAGAGAGCGTAAAAACTACACCAAAATTCTGTTTCTCATTTTCCACTGCCAAAAATTGAAATATTAACAACATTGTCTGTTGGTGAGGCTCTGGGAAAGCAGGCACTCTCATACACTGCAGGTGGGAAGGCACATTGTAAACCTTAAGGACAGAACTGGTTACACTGCATATACACTTACCTTTTAAGCCAACGATTCACATTTCCAAGGGTTTATCCTGAAGATACACAAGAATACATCTGCAGATTGTTCATTGCAGTATTTTTAATCATATTAGAATGTATATAGTCATACATAGGAGAGTAGATGAATAAACAATGTACAAACAGACAATGGAGTACTATGTTTCTGCAAATAAGAACACGTACAATCTCTATGAATCAATGGGGAGCAGTTTCCAGGATACACTGTCAAGTGAAATAAGCATAGTGCAAAAGAGTGTCTGTAGTATGTTACCCTTTGCATAAGAAAGGAGAGGAAATAAAATATACATGTACTTATTTCTTTGTGCAAAAAGAAATAAAGGAAAGATAACCCAGAGACTAATGTGTTTGGTTACCTACAGGAAGCTGGTTGTAAGCACAGAAGGAACTAGGGGGAAGGGCGGAGATCATTTTTCCAAGTATAACTTTATAAGCCATTCCAACTTTTGGAACTATTCTAATGTAATGCATGTGCAATGAAGAGGAAAGGGAAGAACAGAGGGGAAGGCAAGAGAGAAGAGGGAAATAAAAAAAGAAAATGAAAAGGAAGGGAAGGAAAGAAAAGGTGGGAGGGGGAAGGAACAGAAAGAAAAGGTGAAAATGGAGAAAGAGAAAAAGAAAAGGAGAGGAAAGGGAAGGTAGGAGAGTGGAGGAAGCAAGAAATGATGGGGACATGGGGACCTCAAAGGGCATACAAACAGAAACAAATGAACCAAATGACATTTCAAATTAATAACATAATTGCACGGAAGACAGGGATGGGTGCAGGAAGCAGTGAAGTTTTGAATATAGTATTTAAACTATGTGCCCTACATCTAAAGGTAAAATAAACTCTGAACATATATTGAATTATATCTAGAAAGCTCGCAATTCTTAAACTATTTTCTGTGTTTTCTAGGATGGAACAAGTAAGTAAATATGCTGGGACGATGGTAATCTGCCTTCTCATTGAATGTAGAAAAAAAATTTATATATGGAATATTTATATATTCCTAGTATGAGGAATTGGTGAATTCTATTTAATTAACTTTAAATAGCCATATGTGGATAGTGGCTACTATTTTGGACAGCACAGATACAGGGCATTATGCCTTAATACTTTCAAAATGTAGGTACATGATCAAATAAATTCTACATGTGATAAATATCCTAAATATCCCAATTTGATCATTACACATTGTCTGCATATTATCAAAATATCACACATGCTCCATAAATATGTATAATTATCAACAAAAAATAGATTTTTTTAATGTGGTACATGGATTATAAGGATTATCTGAAATCATTTGGGAGCTTCTTAGAAATGCTGAATCACAGACCTGACTGCAAGCCTAATTAGAGTGACCAGCTGGTTCATGTGCACAATGAATTTGAAAAGCACTGATCTATAGGACTGGTTCTCAATGGACATAGTACCAGTGAGCACTGCTGTACTAATAAAAAGTTATGGGACACTTTGGTTGGAACAATTACTGGTGAAGTGCTTCTGGCACTACTACACATCTAAGAGCTGGCATCTCAAATGCCATTCAAATTATCTTGCCAGATATTTATGTAATTTTAAAATAATCTATTCATAATAGTGAACATTTGAACTCAATTTTCTAACATTATCTATCACCAAGTATTTTTTGTGCAACTGTAATATATTCTGAATTTCCCAGGAATATCATATGTAAATTGAGAAAAAGATGTATTTTTATCCAGAACTTTTACTAAGTGTTGTGCCCCATTTCAGAAAAACTTATTTAATAGCCTACATTTAAAACGTGTCATGTGCACATTGATACTAGGTAGAGGTTCAATTATCAAACTACTTCATTATGTAGCTATGTGGGAACTAAAACAAATATTTTATTTAAAACGACTGCCCTCTTATTTCTCCTATTATATTACCTCTATTATTCTCCAGTTAAGACTTTTTTTTCTTTAAAAAAAAAAAAAAACTAGATAAGCAAGTTATATACATATGAATTTCACTTCAGGATAATAGTGTGCACTGATTTTACATATGAGACGCTGGGTCTAACAGACTTAACCACTGATTTAAAGATTTATGCACCTATTAGCATCCCTCTAGATAAGGGGCCTTAATCTGGGAATACTATACATGATCCTCAGCCAAGATTTCTACTGAGTGCAACTTCAGGAGATATATAAAGTCTTCAGTAGTACCTAATTTGACGTATATGTATCAAATGATAATCAATCATCAAGGTGTAGCCATCGCGGGGTGAAGAACACATAATTTTATCAGGATGTATTAGACTAAGAACCATACATTACACCATGAGACTGTATAAATTTGGCTGGACTATAAACTTGGGCCTTAAAATATGGCTGATCCACCACACAGTTACATTTACAGAATTGCGTTTTGTATCACTTTATTAACCTGCATTGATGACCTCTACAAAAAAAAAACATAAAAGAGTTATACAGTCACTGCATTACTCACACTGTAAGTGTTTCTTCATGGAGACATAGGGAAGGCTAACATCCATTAAACATTTGCTACACGCTAAACAATACACTACATTCTGTACACCCAGGAATTCATTTATAAAGTCTCACAACCACCCTCTGATACAGATATTACTCATTGTTTCACAAATGAGGAAACTAGCTTAGAAAGCTCAATTAACATTGACTAAGTTTACACAGCTAATAGCAGAACTAGAATGTGAAGTCGGGTTGTCTGCCTCCCAAACATACATGCACTTTTCTGGAGAGGGTGGCTATTTTTTCTTTAGTGTTGCCATAAAATATCTATTGGATCTTGTCTTCCATTGGCACAGCCTGCTAGATTTTTCTTTTTCTTTTTCTTTTTTTTTTTTTGAGACAGAGTTTTGCTCTTGTTGCCCAGGCTGGAGTGCAGTGGCACAACCTCGGCTCACTGCAACCTCTGCCTCCCTGGTTCAAGCAATTCTCCTGCCTCAGCCTCCTGAGTAGCTGGAATTATAGGTGCACACCACCACATCCAGCTAAACTTTTTGTATTGTTGGTAGAGACAGGATTTAATCATGTTGGCCAGGCTGATCTTGAACTCCTGACCTCAGGTGATCCACACGCCTCGGCCTCCCAAAGTGCAGGGATTACAGGCATGAGCCATCACGCCCAACCAGCCTGCTAGATTTCTTAGGGCAGACATTGTATCCCACAGATGACAGTTGCCCAAGCATGACATCAGCATCTTTGAGTAAATTGCTTCACTTAGAGTGGTCACTTAGAACGGGCTTTATGGAATGCATTTGGCATGCTAAGCTTACTTTTGGTTTAATCTTTTTTCACATTCTCCTTTTTCTTCATTTTTAAATTTACTTACTGCAATAAGACAATGAACAAATAAATGTACACCACATGCTGCTTTAGATAATCCAGGAAGTACTAAGATAGTCCTACAGAGTGAATACGGCTTTACTGGATGATTCAGAAACCACCTAGAATCGTTTTTATAATTCAAAACACCAACTATCATTATAACGGTACATGTTTCAATATATTCCACTTTGAGAGAACCCTGGTTTCCTTGATTGATTTCTAAAGAGTAGAAAAAGACCACCTAACAGACAAAACAACAGTGAGCACATTTGAGGGCATAGGCAAAATAGGGAGATCAGCTGTCATGTCATTTAGCATAACTGAGACAGGGACAATCAGAAGACAAATAGAAACTGCAGTGGACTTGGAGACACTGCCTACGTGGAAGGTGAGAGGAAGTAGAGCCGTGCAAACCAAGCTTAGTTGACTGTGGACAAAGTCATCAATGGTGTTAGGATTTTGTAGGAAGTAAAAGGGAAATTGAAAGAGAGTAAGCTATTTGTTTGTTGCCAACACCACCATCACTACAAAACATTTAGAGTAAGGTGGTCAGCAAACTTTTTCCATAAAGAACCAGTTAGTAAATATCTCAGGCTTTGCAGCCAGATAGTCTCTGTCTACTTTAAGACAACTCTGCCGTTGTGGCACAAAAACAGCCATGGACATATGTAAAAAAATGAGTAAGACTATGTTTCAATTAAAACTTTATTTATAAAATAGATGTGAGTAGTCAGAATGGCTATCATTAAAATGTCAAGAAATAACAGATGCTAGCAAGGTTGTGGAGAAAAATGTACACGTATACACTGTTGGTGGGAGTGTAAATTAGTTCAACCATTGTGGAAGACTGTGTGGCAATTCATCAAAGACCTAAAGAAAGAGCATTCAACCCAGCAATCCCATAACGGGGTATATACCCAAAGGAATATAAATCATTCTATTATAAAAAGACATGCATGTGTATGTTCATTGCAGCACTATTCACAATAGCAAAAACATGGAATCAATCGAAATGCCTATTAATGATAGACTGGATACAGAAAATGTGGTATATATACACTACAGAATACTATGCAGCACAGAAAAGTACATGATCATGTCCTTTACAGGGACATGGATGGAGCTTGAGGCCATTATCCTTAGCAAACTAATGCAGGAACAGAAAACCAAACACCATATTCTCACTTATAAGTGGGAGTGAAATGATAAGAACACATGGACACATAGAGGGGAACAGCACGCAATGAGGCCTTTCAGAAGGTGGAAGATGGGAGGAGGGAGAGGATTAAAAAAAAAAATTAGTGCATACTAGGCTTAATACATGGGTGATGAAATAATCTGTACATGGAGTTCCATGACACAAGTTTACCTATGTAACAAACCTGCACTTGCACCCTTGAACTTAAAAGTTAAAAAAAAAAAAAAGGAGGGGATTGACACAAAGTGACAGAATGGATAACACAAGGGCAGTAGAAATGGAAGATGTGAACATTTGAAGACAATCTTCATAAAGTACTACTTACAAAACAGCATGTAGAAGAGGAAAATAGTGGTTTCCTGAAAGGAGAAAAAAATGTGCTTAATAATAACTTACCATTCTGACTCAGTTACAAAACCTGTGTGTGGAGACATGCAGGACATTACAATATTTAACCATGATAATAAATCTAAAAGGCAGAGCTAGAACACAGAATCCCAACGGTGTATCTAATATGCTTAACACCCTGACGTAAAGAAACAATACAAAACAAAGTTCAAGTTGGGACAAATCTTATGCCTCACATGTCCTATGGCGTAACCTACACATCAAAACATGTCAGGCATCATGCACAAATCATTCACCCAACATTGAGTCAAATGTTGAAGTCACAAAATAAAGCAGAAAAATAACACTCTTAAAAGCAAATTAGGCCAGACTCAGTGGCTCAGCGCAGTGACTCATGCCTGTAATCCCAGCACTTTGGAAGGCCGAGGCTGGCAAATCAACTGAGGTCAGGAGTCCCAAGACCAGCCTGACCAACATAGAGAAACCCAGCCTCTACTAAAAATACAAAATTAGCTGGGCATGGTGGCACATGCCTGTAATCCCAGCTATTCAAGAGGCTGAGGCAAGAAAATCACTTGAACCCGAGAGGCAGTGACTGTGGTGAGCTGAGATTGTGCCATTGCCCTCCAGCCTGGGCAACAAGAGCAAAACTCCATCTCAAAAAATAAATAAGTAAAAACAATCAAATGCCAAGGGAAAATGGTTACAACCATAAATATATGTTTGGGAAATGCTCTCATTTAGAAAATTGTGAAATTAAATTTATTATAAGGCATAACAATAAAACTAGGTCCAATATCAGTGCATTTGATTCAGTTTTATCAATATTTACAGGTAAATAGGTAAAATGAAAGTAGATAATAGTTCATAGCCCATCTTTGGGAAAGAGTACAATCTAGCAAATAAATTATAACAATGTTGGCTCATTGGAAGAAAATACATTAAAATCAATCTGAAAAAAATCATGAGGACCAAAACTGTGTAACTTGCAAAGCTGCATTATAGAACACAATGACAAAACAGATGATCTGTATACATGGATTAGAATGGGTTGGCATATGAAAAAAAGCTCATCACTGATCATGAGAAAAATGCAAATCAAAACCACAATGAAATACCGTCTCACACCAGTTAGAACAGTGATCATTAAAAAGTCAGGAAACAACAGATGCTGGAGAGGATGTGGAGAAATAGGAACACTTTTACACTGTTGGTGGGAGTGTAAATTAGTTCGACCATTGTGGAAGACAGTGTGGCGATTTCTCAAGGATCTAGAACCAGAAATACCATTTGACCCAGCAATACCATTACTGAGTATATACCCAAAGGATTACAAATCATTCTACTATAAAGTCACATGCACATATATGTTTATTGTGGCACTGTTCACAATAGCAAACACTTGGAACTAACCCAAATGCCCATCAATGATAGACTGGCAAAGAAAATGTAGCACATATACACCATGGAATACTATGCAGCCATAAAAAAGGATTAGTTCTTCATGTCCTTTGCAGGGACTTGGATGAAGTTGGAAACCATCATTCTCAGCAAACTGGCACAAGACCAGAAAACCAAACACCGCATGTTATCACTCATAAATGGGAACTGACGGTGAGAACACATGGACACAAGGAGGGAAACATCACACACCAGGGCCTGAAAGGGGGTGGGGAGCTAGGGGAGGGATAGCATTAGGAGAAATCCTAATGTAGATGACGAGTTGATGGGTGCGGCAAACCACCATGGCATGTACATACCTATATAACAAACCTGCACGTTCTGCATATGTATCCCAGACCTTAGGTAAATTTTAAAAAAGAAAGAAAAAAAGAAAAAGAATGGTTTCAGTGTTGAAGGGGTAGATGGTAAGTGCCACTTGGTATTGCTGAAAAAAATCAATCCGTCTTTTTTATGCTTAGTGTAAAAAGATACAGAAACAATTTCACGGTCTGTGAAGGCAAAAATTCAACCAATAGGAGATACATGTGTACAATGAAACACCAGACACTAAAAATAATGTCTGTGAAGGCAAAAATTCAACCAATAGGAGATACATGTGTACAATGAAACATCAGACACTAAAAATAATGCATTCTATCTACATGTACCATGACAAGCAAAAATGAGAAAACAATGCTAACAGAATTTTGTGTCCTGAGAAAAAAGTTACACATACTGTACATCTGTTCTTTGTTTTTGTTTGAGACAGAATCTGGCTCTGTTGCCCAGGCTGGAAAGCAGTGGTGCAATCTCGGCTCACTGCAGCCTCTGCCACCTGGGTCCAAGCGATTCCTGTGCCTCAGCCTCCTGAGTAGCTGGGATTACAGGTGCATACCACCACACCTGGCTAATTTTTCTAATTTTAATAAAGATGAGGTTTCATGATGTTAGCCAGACTGGTCTTCAACTCCTGACCTCAGGTGATCCAGCCACCTTGGCTTCCCAAAGTGCTGGGATTACAGGCATGAGCCACCGCTACCGGCCAGACTCATGCATTTTAATATATGTCTGCTTTTAAAACTTCTGTGGAGCAGGGTCCCAGACCATTCTGTTCTTGCTCTATACCTAGCACATGAAACATAGTAAATAGAGGTGCTCAATACATATGTATATGTATACATACATATTTTTTTTTCCAGAAATGGTAGGGAAGTGAGTTCTGTGCACAACTATGAGAAATCACAATGTATGAAATACAGAAAAAGCTGCAAGATTAAAAAATGAAAATTAGTTCCCCTGAATTGGAAAAGACAGCAACATAGGCGCATGTAATCACATGCCTACAATTTCACTTATTGCTTCTACCAGTGAACAGTCCTAAGAATACTGAACCCTAAACCATCTAAGGCAGTAGGAAGGCTACCTAATGACTACTTTGGAATTCATTAGTAAAGCAGGACACAACAGTTTAAGATGCCACAAAACAGGACTAAAGTTTTGACACCAAATCCATTAACTGTATGAAGATGAAAACTGTAGACATAACAGACCTGGCTGTTTTAGGTAATGATGGGCAAATAAGTTGCCCAGGGCTAAGGGGGAAAGCAACCTGTGAGCAGTTTCTCACACCATACATGAGGGACCAGTCTTAACTCTTAAATTGCATTCTGCCAGACATACTTTATGTATGTGTGTGTCATATACACACACACACACTCAAACGTTTTTTAATTTTGAAGAGATGGGGTCTCACTTTGTTGCCCAGGCTGGTGTTGAACTCCTGAACTTACCCAGTCCTGCCACCTCGGCCTCCCAAAGTGCTGGGATTACAGGTATGAGCCTATGAGCCACTATGCCTAGTCTTTAAGATATATTATTTTAAAAAATTACTAGAAAAGTGATGACATATTAATGTCACATTAATATAGAATTGCTATAGAGACATACACAATTTCTACACTAACCTTGAGAGATATGCTGAAGTTTTGTTAATGACAATCTGGCCTAAACTCTTGAATCTGTGTAAACAAGATCTAACACTTATTATTTCACTACTCATTAATAAAAGACATACTGTAAGAAACAATTAGAGATAAAAGGTGCAAAGACTTGTCATTAATTTTAAAATTTAACACTTGCTTTGTCACAATGCCTAAAATCATCCTTTTGAAACTTTAGCATTTAAGAATCTCAGTATCTATCAATTTGAACAATTTTGCCTTATTTTGCCACTTAGATTAGAATACAGAAGCTTAAAAATGTATATGAAAACATGACCATGCATTGCTTAATGATGGGGATATGTCTTGAGAAATGGGTCATTAGGTGATTTCATTGTGTACTTACACAAACATGGATGGTATAACCTACTACAAATGTAGACTTCATGGAACAGTCTTATTGCTCCTAGGCTAGAAACCTGTACAGCGTGTTACCATACTGAATACTCCACATGGTATTTGTGTATCTAAACATAACAAAACATAGAAAAGGTACAGTAAAAAGTGTTATAATGTTACTGGCCCGTCATCCTGTATGTGGTCTGTTGCTGACCAAAACTTCCTTATATAGCATGTGACTATACTTACACTACACTCCTGTAAACTATACCTTTGCCTCCAAACTTTCCCAACTAACACAGTGAATCTAGAGAAAATTTCTGTCTTTTATTAGATTCATTAACAAGGGGAGTAAAACAGACATGTTTGTATGCCCAACATATAACAAGCTGAGGTAATTTACTATATTAGGCTATATACCCTGTGGAAAAAGTGTTATGTAATTATTGTCTCTGGAACCCAGTTTCCAGAATTCAAATCCACCCTTTGCAACTTACAAGCAAAAGTTACTTAAATTTTCAGTAACAGCACCTACATCTCAAAAGATTATTGTGCAGGTTAATGTGCATGTAAAGTGACTGGAATACTGCCTGGCACATAAATTATTACTGTGTGTTATAATTATTTAATTACATAGTATTCATTAAATCCTTCTGTAGAATTGGGATAATCAACATTAAATTCATTAAATATGTCACATTCCTACAATAAAAATGTCCACTAAAATCCTATTTCAATTCTCTATTATGAAAATACATCTATTTATAATATCTTGTTAAACAGAGAAAAAAGTTGGAAAATAACATATAACCTAATTTTACATTTAAAGAAGGTGCTAATAAAGTTATAAAAGTTGCTTGGTCACTTTACTATTTAAGTGGCAACTGCCCAAAGTGATTGAGTAATTTATTATCCTTTCTTGTCCTTTTTAAAAAATAAAATCATGATTCTAAAATGGTAATAACAATAATAAAATGCTACAAATTAGTTACTTCAACAATTTAGAACTATATACATTTAATGTATTATTCCTCCTTTCCCCCTATGAGCTGATGCTTCTTAAAACTGGACTTCATCTTAGAATTCAGAAAATACACCACTAATTTCTAATAGATACACTACTTCAGTCCCACCCACTGCCAACATACCACTAAACACCATCACTTTTAAAGTGCTCAGAACTATACATATCAACAGACAGTAAGTCAACTTAACCAATTACCCAAGTTTAACCAGCAGATATTATATACAGTATGCTGAGATTATAATAAAAACAAAAGATTCAGTATTTCCAGAATACTGAACAAGAGGTGTTTGTGGCATTGAGAGTACTGTGATAATCTGTGGTACCTTTTAAACTGTTTTAAAATTCTACAATGAAATCAGTGCTATTAATTTCATGTTTATTTCATACATGGTTTTTGTCAAGTTTATCAGTTTTAAAATAATTAAGTCATAGTCACCATTCAAAGACAAATTTTTCTCTCAAACTAATAATTTCCATTCTGCTACCTAGAGCTTGGCTTATCCTTTGGTCTGATAGCCATACTTCATTTCACAGGACTTACAAGTATGTACTATGTACAATATATTTTCAAGTTTGTTTTCAAATGATACCTACAAAGAGTAGATCAAGTTTTCGAGTTTACAGAATACCATACTACAACAATTTACCAATATAAATATGTCTTAATACCTGTTTATTCCACTCTATTTAGATTGCAACACTAACAAAATTCTTAACGCATACATCCCCACCACCTGTCCTTTCCCTATACTATCATTTTGACACTTACATACAAATAACTCAATTCAGCAACCAAGTTTTACAACCACTGTTGCTACTAGTCAAATGGTGATGCGTCAGATCCCAATTCTCATGAGTATTAACATATTAAGAGAGTACATTATTTACCTAAGACTGAAGGACTGTGCCTTACTTTATTAAAAAACAAAGATAGCCACATCAATTTAATTCCATATATATGATACTACCTATTCAATTTATTAAAAATTGTAATAAACATAATAATCAAACTAGTGCTCCAAACTTATGCTGTTCACATGGAAGACACCACAAAAGAAGACACAATATAGAGACTGCCTTGCAATAAGAAGTACAAATTCTTTCTATAGAGATGGAGAAATAAAAGGACAAATCTAGTTGTCTAAAAGACAATTCACTGTACACATTTTATTTACAGTTTTGTACACTGTCTTAATATGAATGGGACTGCTTTTCTACTTGAGCCATTTTTAACCAAAGCAAAAAACCTAAGTAATACAAAGTGTTAAAATACAGCATAAGGATACAAAAACAGACATACTAATTCTAGTTAGGAATGTAATTATGATGTTACATTTTTTATAATCCACAATTATGTTTAGGAAATCACACAAACATAGATCACTGATTTGAATGAAATGCATAAATTTGTAGCAAAACTTTGTAGTTACAAAAAAACAAAAAAATTACCAAAGAATGCACAAAATTAATGTTTATTCCACCTTTGTGTCATATTCCTGGATCCTTCACCAATGTTACATGAGGAAAAAAACAAAAGCAAAACAAATGAAAAACTGAAATCAGAATCACTAATATTATCAAGTAGGGAAACAAATAAATTAAAATCTAGCAGCCATCAGCAAGAGTACAGCAAAGACAATGCTGTAAAAAGAAACAGAAAATTGCTAGAAAACTGTATGCATCATAATCTTTCAAACCAGCAAAATATGTTCCTGCATACAACAGAACATCAACAGAATTTTTTCCTGTAAAGTAGAGAAATGCCAAGTTGTTTTTTGAATATTGTGGATAGGTAAAATGTGTATGTAATTAATGGTAATTCTACTGAACTATTACAGAGTGGGCCAGGAACATATTTATGGATTCTGGGGGTGTGTACTGTAATTCTTTGATTGGGATAGTGGACACTCTAGCCAAAAAATATATATATATATATGAACACAGAAGTACAAGACAAAGGCAAATGAGACTTCTCTTGTATCTCAGCAACATTTAGATGGAAATCAAATTTAAATGCAGTCCACTCTGCTTTTGGAAGAGGCTTTGGTTCAGCTCCCAAATCTCGATTGCTTGACGCAGTCTCCTATGAGAATACTCAGAAGGTGTCTTCTTAAACAACAAACCTATTTTTAGTGGTGGAGCCGCTCTTAGTAGCTGTGTCTGCATGGGACTGATAACCAATCACTATCTTTGGAGGAAGTCCTAACCTTTCCTTGTATACCCTCCTAGAAGAAAAAAAAAAGAAGTAGCCATTAATTTTTATTCACAAGAAGTAAATAAATTTAAAAATTTAGTGTTATTAGTCTTTATATTATAAAATACAGACTTAAGAGTACAATAGGAAATTATACAGCCTTTTCCTTTTAGCACAATTTACTCTTCCATTTTTGCAATATTCTTGGTTAATTACGTTTATTTATCGATTTATGGATTTTTGCTCTTTTTGCCCAGACTGGAGTGCAATGGCGCAATCTCAGCTCACTACAACCTCCACCTCCCAGGTTAAAGCAATCCTTCTGCCTCAGCCTCCTGAGTACCTGGAATTACAGGCATCTGCCACCACACCCGGCTAATATTTTGCATTTTTAGTAGAGTCGAGGTTTCACTATGTTGACCAAGCTGGTCTCAAACTCCTGACCTCAGGCAATATACCCACTTTGGCCTCCCAAAGTGCTGGGATTACAGGTGTGAGCTACTGCACCCAGCCACTAATTACTTTTAAAATATTTGAGAGCCAATCAGGTATGTTATTACTAAATTATAGTAGCATTACTATATGATTATACTGTTATTTATTCTGGTACTATGATAATTATTACTAAATCAATAGTGAACAAAGCCAGGGTAGTCCCTGGGCTCACTGCATTTACAGTCTAATAAAAAAAAACCACAAATAATCACAAATACCTATGATGGACCTGTATCACATGCACACTTAAACAGAAATCTGTAACACAAACATGTTTATTTTCATTCTTTGATCTAAAGTGTTACATTTCACATCTGAACCCTAGCACATATTGTATATTACCACACAAATTACATTTACTATACCTGTTACAAGACTGCACAAACAAAAACTAAACACTTAGAGGGAGATTAATTTAGAACATACATAATTTCTAACTTACTAACTTTATAATCTAATTTTCAAATAAGATGTGACTCAAGCACACATTTCCAAGAACAAAATGGCACTTGTCACAAGCGCTAAAGAGTGAATATAGGGGCTGTGATACTGTATAACAAGGAGATTCTAATCTCATCTACAAAATTAGAGAAGTCTCCCCTTTAAATATCACAAGGTCAAAAGGATAATGTTAAGAGAATGAGCACATCTGAAAGCTGAGAAATAAAAATTAGACTGTGTGGCTATGGCTCATAAGTAAAGTGAATACGAGATAAGGCTGACAAGTTTTCAAAGGAAGAGAACTTCATAGGTCACCTTAAAAATTTGAATCTTTAAGAAAAAAATAAGGCCAGCACGGTGGCTCATATCTATAATCTCAGCACTTTGGGAGGCCGAGGCAGGCGGATCACAAGGTCAGGAGATCGAGATGGTGAAACCGCAACTCTACTAAAAACAAAAACTTATCTGGGTGTGGTGGCATGCACCTGTAGTCCCAGCTACTTGGGAGGCTGAGGCAGGAGAATCGCTTAAACCTGGGAGGCAGAGGTTGCAGTGAGCTGAGATCGCGCCACTGCACCCCAGTCTGGGCAACAGAGTGAGACTGTCTCAAAATAAAAAAAAAGAAAAATATAGCAAAAATTCAAAAATATGCAAAATCAAATACAAATAAAGGAATAGCCAGGCGTGGTGGCTCACACCTGTATTCCCAGCACTTTGGGAGGCTGAGACGGGCAGATTAGCTGAGGTCAGGAGTTCAAGACCAGCCTGACCAACATGGAGAAATCCTGTCTCTACTAAAAATACAAAATTAGCTGGGCATGGTGGTACATGTCTATAATCCCAGCTACTCTGGAGGCTGAGGCAGGAGAATCACTTGAACAGGTAGGTGGAGGTCATAGTGAGCCTAGATTGCATCACTGCACTCCAGTATGGACATCAAGAATGAAACTCTGTCTCAATCAATCTATCAGTCAATCAATAAAGGAACAAACATATTAATGGAGTTTAATCCACCAACACAATACTAGGATAGTTTTTTCATTTTTTTTAATTATTTTTTTAAGACGAGGTTTCACCATGTTGGTCAGGCTGGTCTTGAACTCCCGACCTCAGGTGATCCGCCCACCTTGGCCTCCAAAGTGCTTGGATTTCAGGTGTGAGCCACCACGCCCAACCTAGGATAGTTTTTTCATACCTTCCAAAAGACTTACCACCCTCCCCCTAAAATAAAGTATTAAAAAGAAATTTTATTAAAATACTAAATTTTAAAATAAAGTATTAAAAAGAAATTTGATAATTATCAAATTTGCATTACAATGCAATGCATTTCTTTCAATTATACTTAATTATTAAAAATGCCAGAAAGCAAGACCAATACAAATTGGAAGGGTTAAAAAAAATCTTTCTTTGAAAATCTGAAGTCTATTAGACTCAAAAGCATTTAATATTGACAAAAATACAAAACTTCCGTAGAAAAAAAAAATTCTTAATTTCTCTAACTCTTGTTTGAAATAAAGTAAAACCTCCACAATTAGGTTTTGATGCTGGCAGAAACATTAAAATATGATGACAAATCAACTCCTTTCTCTTACTGAACCCTATATAGCATGAAATGTAGAAAATCCCTATACCTTTTGATCTAGAAATAAATTATGTTCACAGAAAAATACATGGCTGAGAGCGGTGGTTCACGCCTGAAATCCCGACAATTTGGGAGGCTGAGACAGGCAGATCACTTGTGGCCAGGAGTTCAACAGCTTGGCCTACACAGCAAAACCCTTGTCTCTACAAAAATGCTGTAGTGGGTCAGGCCTGTGATCCCAGCTATTCAGGAGGCTGAGGCAAGAGAGTCACTTGAACCCAAGAGGTGGAGGTTGCAGTGAGCCGAGATCACGCTACTGCACTCCAACCTGGGCAACAGAGTGTAACTCTGTCTCAAAAAATTACTTTTAAAAAGAAAATAGCATTTGAAAAAACATCACAACGGGGCAAACCAAACATTTTGTGACCACTGACTGACCAACACTTAATTTTAACATAAAATTGTGAGTCAAATATTACTAATATAATTGAGGTAAAAAGAAATCTTAATTAGAAAAAAATGCTAGCTGGTTTAGCATGGTGGCTCACGCCTGTAATCTCAGCACTTTGAAAGGCTGAGGTGGCTTGATCAAGTCCAGGAGTTCATGACCAGTCTGGGCAACATGGCAAAATCTCTTCTCTACAAAATGTACAAAAAAAAAATTAGCCAGACATGGTGGTACGCGCCTATAGTTCCAGCTACTTGGGTGGCTAAGGTGGGAGGATCACCAAGAGGTTGAGGCTACAGTGAGCCACGACAGCACCACTGCACTCCCGCCTGAGTAACACAGTAAGACCGTCTCAAAAACAAACAAAAAACACCATTTTTGCAAAGAATAAAATTCCCAAAAATGGTCAAAAACCCCTGACATATGTGGGTTTTAAATATGGACAAAAACCAAGATATGTCATATAAATTTAATGAAAATTCTATTTAGTAAACACACATGCTTTAAATGCACATATACTGTTTGTCAGTACTCAACTGGTTTTTATTATGAGCATACATTAGCTCTTTTCAAAGTAGTACTTTTTTCAAACAGTACTTTCAAAGTAGGAAATAATACATTCTCATTTGGTGAATGAATAAAAAAAAATGCTACATGCCAAAGGAGTGCTCTAGTGGTTATACACTTTACTGCCGAGAAAAAACAATTTTACAGAAATAAAAAACATACGAATAAGGCTGGGTGCAGTGGCTCATGCCTGTAATCCCAGCACTTTGGGAGGCCAAGCTAGATGGATCACTTGAGGCCAGGAGTTAAACACCAGCCTGGTCAACATGGCAAAACCTGGTCTCTACTAAAAATACAAAAATTAACCGAGCATGGTGACATGTGCCAGTCAGTATTCCCAGCTACTTGAGAGGCTGAAACATGAGAACTGCTGGAACCTGAGAGGCGGAGGTTGCAGTGAGCCTACATCATGCCACTGTACTACACAGCCTGAGGAACAGAGTGAGACTCTCTCTCAAAATAAATACATAAATAAATGAAATAGCGGTGTAAAAGAACAAAATCAAAAACGAAAACCACAAATATTATATGAACAAGACACTGAGCACCAACAGAGCCATTCAAACTCATATAAGTGATCATGAAAACAATACAAGGAAAACAGGATCTACAAACCAAAGTATATCTAAAGCTACAAATAAAATAACTTCTGGTTTTAGTCATCTTAATATTGTAAAAATAAGTAGACAAAGAGCAAAACTTACCCTATATGTGTAACAGCTTCTCTGTTTTCACATTCAGTAGTCCATATTGCTATCTTATCTCCTTTAGCTCTAACATTAACAACAGCGCCACATACATCGTCACTGTAGTCATCAAAAGATTCTCCAATAAGGCACAGCAGCTTAAAAAAAAAAATCCCAAATTACATTTAATAGATTACAAACAAGCTATTAAACTGCAAATGTCTCTTCTATATTTGTATAGACACAAAACTAAAGACAGCTTTTAAATCAAGAGTTAACTTTTTAAATGTTTAGATTTTATTTGCATATACAGATCTGTCCTGACTTTTAAATATTAATTCATTTATTTATTACCAAAAACATTAACAGTTGTCCTCACCTTTTTCAGCAAATTTGGCAGTTAATATCATGGCAGATATAAAAGCTGATTTTATAAAACTCATTTGCTCTGCTGCTGCTTCTATTTACGAACAAACAAATATTAATAAAATAACAGAAATACTAATTCATGGTCAAATTAACTGCCTCTGGTTCTTATTTTTTATGAATAGTTGTTAATGGTTTGGGGTTTTTTTTGTTGTTTTTCAGAAAGGGTCTTGCTCTGTCACTCTGGCTGGAGTGCAGTAACATCATCACAGCTCACTGCAGCCTCAACCTCCTGGGCTTAAGTGACCCTCCCACCTCAGCCTCCTGAGTAGCTGAGCCTACATATAGGCACATGTCACCATATCTAGTTAATTTTTGTATTTTTTGTAGAGACAGGGTTTTCCCATGTTGCCCAAGCTGGTCTTGAACTTTTGAGTTTCACTGAGTGAAATACCTGGCTTGGCTTCCTGAAGTGCTGAGATTACAGGTGTGAGCCCGGCCCTATTGGGTTTCTTAATTGTGGTAAAACATAAATAACAAAATTTACCATTCTAACCATTTCTAAGTGTACAGTTCAGTGGCGTTAAGTAAACTCAAAATTGTTGTACAACCATCAGTACTACCATTCATCTCCATAACATTTTTAATGGAAAAATGGAAATGTCCTGACTTTTTAATGTGGAATTCCAAAATGATACTTGCTGATTATCTTCCCCCTCAAAAACAGAATTAAATTACTTCTTAAAAAGTCATTCATCCAGTAGCTGGGTGTGACATGCACCTGTAGTCCCAACTACTTGACAGGCTAAGGCAGGATGACCGCTTGAGCCCAGGAGGCTACAGTGAGCTATGATGGCCTCACTGCACTCCAGCCCGGGTGACAGACAGACCAAGACCCTGTCTTTAAAGAAACAAAATAGTCACTTATTCCAACACTTTAAGTGATTAACTTAGTAAGTGCTAACTATAAACCAGGCACTGTCTCAAGTGCTAGGGATACAAAAGAGACTACAAATCCCATTCCTAAAACTTGGGGTTTGGAACCTCTGTCTACAGAAAATGCCTATTATCTCATATTTAATTTGTCTTGTGAAGGCAAAAGTTCCAGTTATATCACAACATGTAGGTTGAATGACAGTACACAACAATTTTACTGTTTGCTTCACTGATCTAAAAAGTTTAGTGGGACAGGCACAGTGACTCACATCAGTAATTCCAGCACTTTGAGAGGCTCAAGTGGGAGGATCACTTGAGGCCAGGAGTTTGAGACTAACCTGGACAGCATATCGAGATCCCATTTCTACAAACAATTTTTTAAAATTAGCTGGGCATGGTGGCATGCACCCATAGTTCAAGCTACTTAAAGAGGCTGAGGTGGGAGGGTTGCTTAAACCCAGAGGGTGAGGCTGAAGTGAGCCGTATAAATAAATATCTGCACTCCAGCCTGGGCAACAGAGCAAGACCCCAGTTCTAAAAATATAAATATTTAAAATTTTAGTATACATATAGCAATGCTGTAAGTGGGTTGCAAAAACTTCAATCATACAAAATTTAAGGTTCTATAATTTTAGGGTTAAATGACCACAAACTTGGTGGTGAGAGTCAACTGCCAATCACTCAAATATCTGACTTATAATACGGTAGGATGTTTCACTGTACTATAAACAGAAGTCACATGACAGAACAAAAGTAATTACTGACCCTGACTTTCTAGTGCTGGGCATCATTCTCTCCTCTTAAATCAAGTAACAAATGTAAAATGTAACATACAATAAGTTTCAGTATTCCAGAACTACCTCTAGAACTGCTTTATACTTTTAGAACCTTACTGTCTCTAGCCAAAAGCGATCGAGGTCACTTCGTCTCTGCTGTTTGTTCAATGTAATTAGCCATCGTCCTCCCCGTTTGTTTTTCTCATCTTCCCACATAGGCTCAATACCATCCTACAGGGTTAGAAGACAACAGTGTTACACAGTATTGTTACCTTGACTTTGAGAGAGAATCATTAGAAACAATGAGCAACAACACTGTCAACTTCTTAGTTTCTTCTCCATAAAACTGTCACTGATGTAGTTCTTAAAAAGCACATAAAACTTAAAGCCAGAGGCATGACACTGCAGAATTACAGTCCTATGTCACTTATTAGCTATTAAATCTTGGGTTTCACTTAATTTGAAGTTTCTTTTTCTAACCAGCAAACATATTTTAGAAGCTCTGTACACTTCTATACCTAGAAAATACATGCAAAAGCTATTCAATTTCAGTTAATGAATGTCCTGTCCCCACACCTGACAAAGCCCAATAATAAGTATTCCAAGGGCCTATGCTCCTAAGGTTAAGAATGTCTGGTAAACTCAGTCTGCTCAAGTATATAAAGGAAGGAGTAGACTAGATAATCAAAGCTCTCAGTAAAATCAATTTCAGTATGGTACCCATCGAATAACTCTCTCTCAATTTTTATAAAAAGAATAAGATATATTTATACTAAAGCATACTAAAGCCAATTAAATTATCAGCCTGTTCACCATACTATCAAATACTCCTAAGTTTATGGCAAGATTTCTTAATGAATACCAAATGGCCCAGTCCTATAATAAATATATAAAAATCACCAATTACACATACCTTAAAAAGTGAGTAGTCACAGCCAGGCATTAAATTACTAGACAACTGGATATGGTTGTACAGACTAGGTAAAAGAAAATGACAATTAAAAACACAGAATATGTAATATAGAGTTTAGGTGCTTACATATATATACATTTAGAAAATACGAAAAATAAACATAAAAATTCATGTCTACTTGTTTCTAAGAAGTCAATTTCTTAAATGGACAAAACAGATCTTAAGAGCAGTTCAATAATCAACTTCACATGACAGGTATAATTTTCAAAAAAATTTCTAGTGATTGATCTGACAAAAATATATTTTTATATGTTAGTTAACTCCGTGCATACATATGTGTGTATATAAGAAACTGAGAAGAGAGGTATATGGTGGCTTTAAGTATATGGAATAATTTCTGAAGTTAATCAACAGTTTTGTTTTTTCACAAACAAATTAGAAAAAAAAAAATAAAAAACAGAAAAGATGAACTTCCTGACCATCAAGATTTTGTAACTGAAATAGTCAACATTATTATCCTCCAGGGTATCCAAGAGGAGAATAGAGCAACGGTTCACAAACACCACTAACTGTCACTAGTCAGTCAACACAATAATCATTTTTAAAATGATTTTAGAAAAATATAGTTCCAAGCACTACCTCTTGGGATTATAATCACCTAAATATGAAATGAAACCCTGGAATCTGTATTTCTAAACTATTTCCCAAATATCAAAATAACAGAATAACATTTGCAATGACTCAGTTACTTGCCTGAAGGCAAGAGGCTGAGATCATTTGATCTCCTGTAGTCACTCACAGCAAAATTGATTTTTAAAAAATTAGCAACTCTTAAGAATCTTTTGCCTGTCTCCAATATTAGATGGCAGAAATAATGATCTTAGCTGTGTCTACAGACCATGGATGATTCTATTATCCTTAGTCTGGTTCTCCTGATGCTATGTTAACCCCATCTAGGAGTATTTCAGGTAAAGACTTAAGAAAGAATTTGGCATCCTTTAGATCAAATTCCACAATATAATACATAAATATCGTTTAGGTGAGACAACCTAAGACCACATAAGGTTTGTTGAGTCACTACTTAATGGTAACTCCAAACTATATTATCAATGACAGCCTCAACTAGGCAAGAAAAGCAGCTGGATACTAAGTGACTATGGACCAGGTGCAGTGGCTTATGCCTGTAATCCCAGCACTTTGGTGGCTGAGGCAGGCAGTTCACCTCAGTTCAGGAGTTCAAGACCAGCCTGGCCAACGTGGTGAAACCCATCTCTACTAAAAATACAAATATTAGCTGGGCGCGGTGGTGGGTGTCTGTAATTCCAGCTACTTGGGAGGCTGAGGCAGGAGAATCGCTTGAACCCGGGAGGCAGAGGTTGCAGTGAGCCAAGATCATGCCATTGCACTCCAGCCTGGGCAACAGGAGCGAAACTCTGTCTCAAAAAAAAAAAAAAAAATTAAGTGACTATAAAATTAGCTCTACTAATTTCATAAAATAAATGAATATTGTGGGAATGACCTTCAAGAAAATACTTTTTTCTTTTTGCTGCCTTCTTTCTCTTCCATGGTGCTCAAAGGTCTTTCACGTTCATAATGAGACTTTATAATAGCACATCTAAACAGAATCCTAAGACTCTGCAGTATGGATAAATATAAAAGGACTCAATGGTTATTTGCAATAAACTTGCTAGAAAAAGAAAACAGAAATTAAGAAGTGGCTCACACATGTATAGAAAACTAAAAGTCCTTCATATCTCTAAATTATGGTTTAAAAATCTACTATGCAATGACATTGACTACACATAACTGAAGTGTGGAGGCACTGTTCTAATTAGAGGGTACAATTATGTAAACTGGTAAAAGCCAAACAAACTAGATAAATGCAAATCTGATTGGGGAAGATGACTCAAAGCTGCCTTTTCCTCTTTAGGAAAATGAAGAGCTTTTTTTTTTTTTTTTTTTTTTTTGGTGCAGAAGGCTGGAGTTATTTAAAAGTTCTAAATAAATATAGAAGAAAAACTACTTGATGTTTTGATAATGGGCAAAGAAGAATAACCCTAGTTTAACTACATAACTAGACCTATAAATTATTAGGACTTAAATGCAGTTATTATTAAATTTCGATGCTTTTATGCTTATTAGACTATTGCCTTCCATGGTCTCAAATAGTTCCTCCCTACTCATTCTCCAAGTTAATTAGACATACTTGATTAACTTTGTTTTTAAGAGAATCAATTATCAAAACTTCTTAATTTAGACTTTACAATTTTTGAAATGAATAAAGTATCATGATAGATACTGGCATTCCCTTGATAAATCCTGAATTCTGAACACTTCAGCCTTTGATATCTTAAAATCTGTGGTACAGGAAATTCCAGATGTTCCACTAAAAACAGTTTGCAAAAATGAGGACCCAACAATGCACTGGAATATCCGGTTATGAGACAAATGTATCTTGTCAACCAAGAGAAGAACAAGTTCTAACTAATTGTCAAAAGTTCTAAGGGCAATAAAGGATTCCTGAGCAAAGGATATCTCAGGACAAGAAACAGAATAATCAGGGTTGAGGGATGACAAGATTGAAGTTTTGTAAAACTAATAAATCACCAATTCAAACATTTGTGAGGAGATAAAAAAAATAGATGAACATTCATTAACTGTTCACCTCACACTTCATTTTGTGAATTCAACTTAAAAAGACTACACAGCTAATAAAACAAGGAACATTCTAAAACAAACGGTTACTTACGCCCAAAAGTCTTCAACGGTATCAAACTTAGAGATCAGCCGTAGGTTTGCTTGCCAAGTTTTGCTTTTATCATTTTTAAAAAACCAGAGTGCCCATCTAAAAATAAAAAGTCAATGTCAAAAAATGATAGTTGCACCCTCATGTTAAAAGCAACATTATTCACAACAGTCAAAAGGTGGAAACAACCCAACTGTCCATCCATAGATAAATGAAAAAAAACTATCTATATACATGATGAAATATTTAAAAACTCTGATGAAGGAAATTCTAACACTTGATAAAACATGAGGAGAAGCTAAGAACATTACATTAATAAGTCAGCCCTCCTGCTCCAAAAAAACCCAAATACTATATGATTCCACTTATATGAGGTATAAGAAATTAAATTCATAGAAACAAAAAGAATGGTGGTTGTCACTAGCTAAGAAGAAGGGGTAATGCGGAGTTTAATGGGTTACAGAGGAACAGGAGTTCTGGAGATTAGTCGCACAGTAATTGGTTGCACAAAGGACTTAACATTAACTGAACTGTACACCTAAAAATAGTTAAGATGGTAAATTTTATGTTTACCCCAAAAATTTAGAAAAAAAATGTAAAATGCTAGTTGTCATTACAGTGGCAAATAATGAGAGTTCTCCATTGCTTTCATTTAAAAAATGTTACTTTATACCCACTACATAACAGATTCTCTGCTATACCTAGAGACCCAAGACACACTGAAACTCACCACTCAATAGAATTCACAGAAGAGGCAGAGAGAGAACTACAGTGTGCTAAGTGCTATGACAGATATAAGCAAACAGAGTTATTTAAGAGAAACACAGAAGAAATATTTAACTATAAAAGAAGGCGAGGGAGCCAGGCATAGTGGCTCACACCTGTAATCCTAGCACTTTGGGAGGCTGAAGTAGGCAGACTGCCAGAGCTCAGGAGTTCAAGACCAGCCTGGGCAACATGGTGAAACCCTGTCTCTACTAAAATAGAAAAAATTAGCTGGGTGTGGTGGTGTGCACCTGTAGTCTCAGCTACTTGGGAGGCTGAGGCAGCAGAATCACTTGAACTTGGGATAGGGAGGGAGGTTTCAGCAAGCTGAGATCTTGCCACTGCACTCCAGCCTAGGAGACAGAGTAAGATTCAGTCTCAAAAAAAGAAAAAAGGCTAGGTGGCTCAAGCCTGTAATCCCAACACTTTGGGAGGCTGAGGGGGTTGCAGATCACTTGAGGTCAGCAGTTCAAGACCAGCCTGGCCAACATGGTGAAACCCAATCTCTACTAAAAATACAAAACAATTATTCAGCCAGGCATGGTGGTGTGTGTCTGTAATTCCAGCTACTCGGGAAGCTGAGGCACGAGAATCACTTGAATCCAAGAGGTGGAGGTTGCCATTAGCCAAGATTGTGCTGCTGCACTCCAGCCTGGGTGACAGAAGGAAAATCTCAAAAAAAAAAGAAGGCGAGGAACAGGATGATTGATTTTTCAGAGGAACAAATTAGTCAAGAAGAAATGAGAGTGCTGTGCTAGGAGTGGGGAAAATGATTAAATGTGATTCTGCATTTAATCAAACACTTAACTGGGAAAATAATAAAGATTAAGTAATGTTGCATAGATATGTTCTGAAATAATGTGTACCAGTTTTAATATATCTATATATACTTACTTCTATTAAAATAGTTTTATTGCTAGATAATATGTAATAGCTTATACATACCTGACATATAAAGAGGCATACCTTTGATATATTGTGAGTTCAGTTCTAAGTGAGTATCAGAAAAAAGGGACTATCTTTAAGGAGAGTCACACAAATTTTCTGGTTTCCCAGTGCATATAAAAGTTATGTTTATATTATACTATAGTCTATATTATGTCTGAAATAGTATTATATCTTTAAAAAAAATGCACATACCTTAACTAAAAATTCTATTGCTTTAAATGAAAGTTGCCAGGTTAAAAAAAAAAAATTCTATTGCTAAAAATGCTAACAATCATCTGAGCCTATAGAAAGTGGTAATCTTGCTGATGGAAGGCCTTGCCTAGACGTTCATGGCTGCTGACTGATTAGAGTAGTGGTTGCTTAAGACTCGGGTAGCTGTGGCAATTTCTTAACATAAGACAATGAAGTTTGTCACACTGATTGAATCTTCATTTCACAAAAGATTTCTCTGTAACACACAATGCTATTTGTAAGCATTTTACACACAGAATTTCTTTAAAAATTGGAGTAAATCCTCCCAAACCCTGGGGTTGCTTTATCAATTCAGTTTATGTAATATTCTTAATGTTTTGTTGTAATTTCAACAATGTCCACAGTATCTTCACCAGGAGTAGATTCCATCTCAAGAAACCTTTTTTTTTTTTTTTGGCTCACCCATCAGAAGCAACTCCTTATCCATTCAGGTTTTATCACGAGACTGCAGCAATTCAGTAACATCTTCAGGCTCCAATTCTTACTATAGGTCTCTTGCTCTCTATCTGCAATAACTTCTCCCACTAAAGTCTTGAACCCTTAAAAAGTCATCAATACGGGTTGGAATCAGATTCTTCCTAACTCTTGTTCTGACCTCCCATGAATGATGAATGTTCTTAATGACATCCAGAATGCTGAATCCTTTCCAGAAGGTTTTCAATTTACTTTGTCCAGATCCATCAAAGGAATCACTATCTACAGCACCTATAGCCTTATGAAATATAGTTCTTATTAATAAATAATAAGACTTAAAATTCTTCTTTGTTGTTCCATAGGCTGCAGAAAGCATGCTGTGTTAAGAGGCATTAAAACAATTCATCTCCATCAGAGCTCTTGGGTATCATCAATGATCACCTATTTTGAAAGGTAACTTTTCTTCTGGGCAGTGGGGTTTCAACAGTAGGCTTAAAGTATTCAGTAAACCATGCCATAAATCAATACACTGTCATCCAGGCTTTGTTGCTCTATTCCTAGAGCATGAGCAGAGTAGATTTAGCATCATCCTTAAGGACTCTTAAGATTTTGGGAATGGCAAATGAGCACTGGCTTCAACTTAAAGTCATCAACTGCAACATCCCCTAACAAGAGTCAGCCTGTCCTTCGTAGCCTTGAAGCTAGGCACTGACTTCTCTCTAGCTAGCAAAGTCCTAGATGGCATCTTCTTCCAGTAGAAGGCTGTTTTCTTTACATTGAAAATCGGTTGTTTAGTGTAACCTCCTTAATCGATTACCTTAGCTAGATCTTCTGGATAGTTTGGTTCAATTTCTGTATCTGCACTTGCTGCTCCACCTTGTACTTTTATGGAAGTGGCTTCTTTCCTTAAATCTTATAACCGACATCTGCCAGCTTTCAACTTTTGAGACGGAGTCTTGCTGTCGCACAGGCTGGAGTGCTTATGGAGGTGGTTTCTTTCCTTAACCTCATAACTGACCTCTGGTGGCTTTCAATTTTTTTTTTTTTTTTTTTTTTTTTTGGGTCAGGGTCTTTCTCCCAGGTTGGGGTGCCCTGGCCCGATCTTGGCTCACAGCAACCGCTGCCACCTGGGTTCAAGCGATTCTTCTACATCAGCCTCCCAAGTAGCTGGTACTATGGGCGAGCGTCACAATGCCTGGCTAATTTTTTTAGTAAAGACAGGATTTCACCATATTGGCCAGGCTGATCTCAAACTCCTGACCTCGTGATCCGCCCGCCTCAGCCTCTCAAAGTGTTGGGATTACAATCGTGAGCCACAACGCCTGGCCCACTTTCAAGTTTTATTCTGCAGCATCCCCACCTCTCTCAGCCTTCATAACACTGAGCACAGTTAGGGGCTTACTAAAGATTAGACTTTGTCTTAAGGGAATGTTGTAGGTGGTTTTATTTACTACCCAGACCACTTGAACTTCCTCTATATCAGCAATAAGGCTGCTTGGTTTTCGTATCATTCATGTGTTTGCTGAAGCAGGACTTTTCATTTCTTTCAAGAACTTTTCCTTTGCTTTCGCAACCTGGCTAACTTGTTTGGTGCAAGAGACCTAGCTTTCGGCCTGTGTTGGCTTTTGACATGTCTTCCTCATAAGCTTAGTAATTTCTACCTTTTGATTTAAAGTGAGAGACATGCAACTCTTCCTTTCACTAGAACATGCAGAGGCCAATGTAGAGCTATCAGTTGGCTTAATTTCAATATTGTCGTGTCTCAGGGAATAGGTAGACCCAAGGACAAGAAGATGGGAATGGCACGTCAGTGGAGCAGTCAGAACACGTACACCATTTATCAACTGAGTTTGCCGTCTTACACGGCCAACATTCACGGCACCCCAAAACAATTATAATAGCAACATCAAAGAGCACTGATCACAGATCATAACAGATATAATAATCAAAAAGTTTGAAATATTGTGAGAATTACCAAGTAAGCACATGCCACTGGGAAAACGGCATCAACAGAATTGCCTGACACAGGATTTCCACAAACCTTCAATTTACAGAAAAGGCATTATTTGTGAAGCACAGTAAAATGAGGCATATTTTCTCTAATACCTTGAAGATAAACTCAGGGAACATTAAAGGTACACTTAAACATTATTATCCCAAGATGATTCTCCTTTAGAAAAATTAAACTGAATATTCTCTGAATTACAATACCTAAGGAAAAGTCAAAGGGAAATTCCATTTTCTCATCAATACAAATGCTGTATGAAGAGCCTTCCAAATTATATATTCCATAATCCTATAATTAATGCTTGGTAACCTTACCTAGACAGAAAAATGAGATGCATTTCAACATGTACTTGGTATTTTGTCGGCAACTGCCACTCCACTATCAATAAAAAAGAAAAAGAAAAGAGAAGAAAACCCCCAACAAGGTCAAGTGCTACACTCTGGATTTTTAAAAATAATTAAATCGGCTGGGCACAGTGGCTCATGCCTATAGTCCCAGCACTTTGGGAGGCCAAGGAGGGGGATCTGGAGGTCAGAATATCGAGATCATCCTGGCTAACATGGTGAAACACTATCGCTACTAAAATTACAAATTAGCCGGGCGTGATGGCACATGCCTGTAGTCCCAGCTACTCGGAAAGTTGAGGCAGGAGAATCGCTTGAACCCGGGAGGTGGAGACTGCAATGAGCCAAGATCGAGCCACTGCTCTCCAGGCTGACAGAACGAGACTCTGTCTCAAAAAAAAAAAAAAAATTCAATCTTTTTTTCAAAACAACAAAAAACACTGCACTCAGTCATTTAAACATATAAAGAATTATGGGACCAGGCAAGATGGCTCACACCTGTAATAACAGCACTTCAGAAGCCTGAGGCAGGAGGATCACTTGAGCCCAGGAGCTCAAGACCAGCCTGAGCAACATAGTGAGACCTTGTCCCTACTAGATATTTAAAAAATTAGCAAGGAATGGGCCAGGCATGGTAGCTCAAACCTGTAATCTCAGCACTTTGGGAGGCCAAGGCAGGTAGATCACCTGAGATTGACACTATTCTGGCTAACATGGTGAAACCCTATCTCTACTAAAAATACAAAAATTAGCTGGGCATGTGTGGTAGCACATGCCTATAGTCCCAGCCACTCGAGAGGCTGAGGGAGGAGAATCACTTGAACCTGGGAGGCAGAGGTTCCAGAGAGCCACACTGCACTGTAGCCTGGCAAAAGAGCAAGACACCATCTCAAAAAAACAAAACAAAACAAAAATTTAACCATGTATGGTGGCATGTCTGTAGTCCCAGTACCCAGGAAGCCAAGGTGGATCACTTGAGCCCAAGAGTTTGCGATTGCAGTGAGCTATGATCATGCCACTGCATTCCAACGTGAGTGATAGAGCAAAACCCTGTCAAGAAACGGGACTGGGACAGGGGCGGGGAAGGGAAAGGCGAGAGGAATGCTTCAGGTCAGGAGTTTGCAAACAGCCTGAGCAGTATCAAGACCCCGTATCTCTTCAAAAAAAAACAAAAACAAAAACAAAAAAACAACCACAGCCAGGCCTTGTGGTGCATACCTGCAGACCTAGCTACTTAGAAGGCTGAGGCAGACAGATCATTTGAGCCCAGAAGTTTGAGGCTATAGTGACTTATGATCATACAACTATACCCCAGTCTGGGCGACAGAGTAGGACCATGTCTCTTCAAAAAAAGAAAAAAGAAAAAAAAACAGCCAGGCATGGTAGCTCATGCCTGTAATCCCAGCACCAGCACTTTGGGAGGTCAAGGTGGATGGACTGCTTTAGTCTAGCAGTTCAAGGCTAGCCTGGGAAATAGCAAAACTCCAACTCTACAAAAAAATGCTAAAATGGTGGTGGTGCATGCCTGTGGCCCCAGATGGGGTGGAAAGATGGCCTGAACATGAGAGGTCAAGGCTGCAGTGAGCTGAGACTGCACACTCCAGCCTGGGTGATAGAGCAAGACCCTGTCTCCAAAAACAAATCATGTTTTTAGTTTTGGAAATTCTGAAAACTTAGTAAGTGCTTATCAACAAGCAATTATCTAAATCAGCTGTTCTCAAAATGTGGTTTACAGATGGCAGGAGGCCCTAACATACTTTTTCATAATAATGCTAAGATGTCACTTTGCTTTTCAGTGTTTACATTTGTACTAATGGTGCAAAAGCAATAGTAGTTAAATCTCCTGGTGCCTCAGCAAGAATCAAGACACTGACACCAAACTGTGAGTAGTCACTGTATCCTTTATTACTACCCACTCTCAAGGTACTAATAATGTGAGTTTCATGTAAGTATGCCTTTGGGCTGAGCGAGGTGGCTCACAACTGTAATCCTAGCACTTTGGGAGGCTGAAGTGGGCAGATCACCTGAGGGCAAGAGTTCGAGACCAGCCTGACCAACATGGTGACACCCTATCTCTACTAAAAATACAAAAATTAGCTGAGTGTGGTGGAAGAGGCTGCCTATAATCCCAGCTACTTGGGAGGCTGACACATGAGAATCACTTGAACCCGGGAGGCAGAAGTTGCAGTGAGTCAAGATCACGCCACCAGCCTGGGCAAGAGTGAAACTCCATCTCAAAAAAAAAAAAAGAATGCCTTTGATGAGGCAATAAACATAATAAACATGACCCATTTCATTAAATTTCAATCTATTTCCATATTTTTCTCATAATCTGCACAAAAACTACTTCCAGTGCAACAAAATACAGTATCTAAGCAATTGTCTGAATTTAAGACTGTTGCTTAAAATTTGAGCATTCAGTAGAAAAATCAGAATTTTGAAAGATTTCATCTGCGACTGTAAGCTTGACAACTTCCTAAAAATCAAAGATGCTTAGTAAGTTTAAAGGTAACATTAAGGAATTATTATTGCTTGATGCTATATTAAAAAATGTGTCAATATTTGGAAGATCTGCACAACTCAATGAACCAATATTTTCCAAATAAGAAATGTATGATGTTAAAAAATCTTACATAGGTAAGAGAGATCCATTCCAGATGTGAGACAGACCAATGTATTTTAATGTGACAAAGTAGAAAAAAAAATTTGGATTTTAGATTTCACATTGCAACTAACCTCTAAGAAACGTAGTATTTCTTTGAGCATGTATCCTAGGGGAAAAAAAGGGAGCTGGTGACTCATGCCTGTAGTCAGAGCACTCTGGGAGGCTGCAGCGGGTGGATCACCTGAGGTCAGTTCGAGACTAGCTAGACTGGCCAACATGGTGAAATCCCATGTCTACTAAAAATCAGCTGGGTGTGGTGGCTCACACCTGTAATCGTAGCCATCTGGGAGGCTGAAGCAGGAAAACGACTTGAAATCAGGAGGCAGAGGTTGCAGTGAGCTGAGATCAAGAGCAAAACTCCGTCACAAAAAAAAGGGGGGGATGGGGGGACAGTGGGGGGAAGAAACCTAGTAGTATCAAAGGAGAGTATCAGCAATTTTTTTTTTTTTTGAGATGGAGTCTCACTCTGTTGCCCAGGCTGGAGTGCAATAGCACGGTCTTGGCTCGCTGCAACCTACACCTCTCAGGTTAAAGCAATTCTCCTGCCTCAGCCTCCCAAGCAGCTGTGATTACAGGTGCGTGCTACTACATCCAGCTAACTTCTGTATTTTTAGGAGAGAGAGACAGGGTTTCACCATGTTGGCCAGGCTGGTCTCAAACTCCGGACCTTAGGTGATCTGCCTGCCTCGGCCTCCCGAAGTACTGGGATTACAGATGTGAGCCACCACACCCAGCTCAACAATTATTTTTAAAAACTATCCTCCCTTTTCCAACTTCTTATACTTCCAATGAAACATCTTAACAGACTGAATGCAGAAACAGCTATTACAATCCAGTTGACTTCTATTAAGTCAGGAACTTAAATGCAAAAATAATAGCAAAAATGCTATTCTTCCCATTACATATTTTTTATTTCAAATAATTATTTTCATCATAAAATGTCATTTATGTTAACGTGATGAATTTTCTAAACAAATATTAATTTTTCATTTCTCAAGTTTTTCAGGTGAAATTATATATATATATATATATATATTTATATATTTTTGAGACTTTAGTAGAGATGGGGTTTCACCATGTTGGCCAGGATGGTCTTGATCTCTTGACCTCGTGATCCTCCCTCCTCAGCCTCCCAAAATGCTGGGATTACAGGTGTGAGCCACCACATAATACACCACCCAGCCAATACATTCATTTTTAGATGTGAAAAATAACATCTTAGCATTATTTACGTAAAAATATAGTAAACAGAAAGAGATAAAAACCCACATAAAACTCTGTGGAGTCCTCAATAATTTTTAAGAGTGTAAAGAGATTGTGAGACCAAATATTTGAGAACTGCTGATCTAAATAAAATATACATCCATGCAAGTGACTACTATGCAAAAGTTTTAAAACAAAAAGGTTAGTTTAAACAAAAGAAGTTTAATTGTGTGGTAAAGTTTTCCTAAAACTGATATGAAACCCAGAAGCTACCAAGGAAAAGCAGTATTTGCCTTCATGAAAATTAAAGATCTCTTAAAAAAAAAAAAAACCCACATAATTCCACAGACAATGTTAGAAGAAAAATGATCTGGATACTTGTTTCTGACTTAATATTCCTCCAGCTTCCCTTCCTTGGGTGAGCTAGGACTCTAATATAAAATGCTTGGAAATAAACTTGAAAAGTTTATCCATAATTTCTTAGCTTGAAAGTAGGGGAAAAAAAGATAATCCAAAAGAAAAAAAATAGAAGAACTGAACAATCTGTTCTTAGATAAAAGCCACACATCATCAATATAATATGAAAATATTTTAAAACTTCAATTTTAAAATGTAAATTGAAAGTACTGAAATTGTTTTCCCAAATTAGACTGGTACCGATCTGATTGGCAACAACTTAAAAGACTGATCACAGCAGTTAGCAAGGATGTAGAAACCAAGAACTCTCAAACTATGAAGTCTAAGCCAATAAAACAGAATAATGTGACAGTTTCTGCACAAAGGTTGTTAAAGGGTAACCTTTGTTCTAGGAGATATGAAATGCACACAAGAGCACAAGTATATAAGGATGTAAATTATAGCCCTGTGTGTAAACAGAAAAATCTATACAGCCATTAATGTAAGCCTAATAAAATACATGGCTGTATATTAATATAATACACAGTGGTTTAAAACAATGAGGTAAAATATGCACATACAAACAAAAAGGTCAATTGTATGGACATTTATATTAAAAAGTATACACATGTTCCTTTAATACTTCTGGAAGAATATAAACCAAATTTAACATTGACTACTCTGGAGAGCGGAGAAAAGTAAAATGCAAGAAGTAAATAATGAGAAAACTGCCAAAATTTGAGCCATAAAACATGGTATTTTTCCAAAGGATATTTGCTATTTTACATAAAAAGTAGAATTTGTAGAGAAACTGAAGTCCCCAGAGATTTCATTTTAGGATTTAAATCTTTTTTTTTTTTTTTAAACTGATGAGGACACTTAGGAATCCCTTCCTAAATTTCATTCAAGCTGTGAGGGATATACAACTTGTTTACTTCTCCAATAAAAGTGACACCAATAACTGGGTTCACAGACAGCTAGAAGATATAAGAGTTTGTTTTATATCACTGAAAATATGGGGGAAAAAAGTAAGGGTTTTGATGCTACTATTAGGTTAAACTATATAAAACTGCCACTAATGAATTCTTCGACCTAACACATGTAGTACATTGCTTTCCTGAGGATTTTATCCCTTATAGACTGTTTGACCCCTGATGTCACCACTAGCTGACAATCTCCACTGTCTAAAAAACTGATTTGTTCCTCACTGGAGGATACGCTGAACCAAAGGGTCTCCTATGAGAAAACTGCAAACAGTATATTTGAACTATTTATTTCAGTAGGTCTTCCATGATGAATAAAGGAAACATTTTTTAAAAATTAAGATCATAAAATTTTTTTTAATAAAAGAAACTATATAATAAATAGACTTGTGGACTCTCTTAAGTACAGAGTGAATGGTCTGCCCTAGCAAAAAGTAAATAAAAAGAAAAAAAGGCAAAGGAAAGGAATTGAAATACTTTAAAAACCTCAGAAGTTAATTCCCATTTACTTTCCTCTAGATTGTTACAATGTTTCCAAGCTGCTATTTTCTTCCCACCATCAGTATTCAGTGAACTCACATTAATTCTCATTATATGACCCAGAAAATAAGTAAAAGCAAACCTACTGGGAAGGAGTGGGAAGAGTTGGGAAAAGCCATATAATGAACTAATACTCAATTTCCTACTACAATGTTAACTATGAAAACTTAACTAATTTTAATCTTTCCCTTTTTCCTCTCCTTGTCTCATTCTCAGTTACAAACCAATCAGCCTTCAAACTCTCCATTCCCTGGCTCTCATTTCTCATTCTCAGTCCAACTTCAAGTTAACTTTTCTTATGCTATACATCTGTGTATCTCGTACTCACTCCTCAAACTAATCTCTTTTTCCATGTTTTATGAAACTATTCTATGGAACTTATACTCTATTAAAAAAACTTTTTCCTAAGTCAGTAGGGACTTTTTTACAAGTGTTCAATCCAATGGATATTTTGACACCTTGCTTTATTTGGCCTTTTTAGGGTGCTGTTAAAACCACTCTATCTTTAGCACTAACAAACCACCTTCTTGGTTTCCACGCCCACCACTGTCTTTTTTTGTCTTTTTTTTTTTTTTTTGAGACAGAGTTTCACTCTTATTGCCCAGGCTGGAGTGCAGTGGCATGATCTCAACTCACTGCAACCTTCACCTCCTGGGTTCAAGCGATTATCTTGCCTCAGCCTCCCAAGTAGCTGGGATTATAAGCACCCGGCACCATGCCCAGCTAATTTCTGTATTTTTAGTAGAGAAGAGGCTTCACCATGTTAGCCAAGCTCGTCTCAAACTCCCAACCCTCAGGTGATCCGCCTGTCTTGGCCTCCCAAAGTGCTGGGATTACAGGTGTGAGCCACCACATCCAGCGACCACCACTGTCTTAGTTTGCATGCCCATCCTTCATAGGCATTCTTCTTCAACAAAAGCCCTCTATATGATGCTAGTATCCCAGGTCTTTGTCCTGAGTCAAGTTCACTTCTCTTTAAAGGAACTTATTTAATAATGTGGCTTCTAGTACGACCAATATACTGAAGAATTTCAAACTAATCTCTCACCTAGTTCATTTTGAGCTCAAGACTCACACATAAAACTGTCCGCTAGTCATGGGTCATCCAACAGAAAAATAGAACCCTCAACGTTAGCATACCTAAAACTAGCCTCATAATCTAACTTTCCCTTCAAACTTACCCTATTCACCATTTACCTGTGGCCTAACTCAGAAAACCTAGGTGTCAGAAAGCTTACCTGTTCTGCAGAGGATGTTTAATATAGTGTTCTGGATTAGCAACCTCCTGATTAGATTCTGGTTTTTCCTCTTCTGTAGTCGGGGGATTAGGAGTAGGAGTGGTTTCCTAGTAGAAAATATAAAACATTATTTTAAATTTCTTAACACACCTATGACAGCAATATTCTAACTAAACCTGAACTGACATGCTGATAATATTTTTTAAGAATTACAGCAGAGTGCTTCATAAAACAGACCATAGACCAACCTCTAAAGAACCATTCTCTATTCTTGTATCTCTTCATTAAGAGCAAAGGGTTTCTCAAACTGGAAAATATAATAGTATCTATGGTTATCCTTCCACTTGTACTTTTTTTTTTTAATAGCAGGAAGACTGTCACAGACTATGCAACAACATTAGGAAAATCTGCTATCTTTCTTAACACACCATCTCATTAAGATACTGTACATGGTATTGAAAGGGATATCAGGAAGGACAGAGGATTAAAACTAAAGTTTCAAGAGTATAAGAACTATATCACTGGGCACTGTGGTGCATGCCTATGATCCCAGCTACTCAGGAGACTGAAACAGGAGGATTGCTTGAGCCCAGGAGTTTGATACCAGCCTGGGCAATACAGTAAGACCCTGTCTCAAAAACAAACAAAACAAAACTATATTATGATGACAAAATAAGCTTTGTAAAGTGATCAAGCCAATGATATGCCGGTCTTGCCTTCATGGCATACTGTTCACCCTATGGTAACCTAAAAGTTTGGCAACTTAACATTTTCAATGGACTCTAAGAAGATGGACATTGGTTTGAACTTAAATCTTTTAGGCTAGGCATAATTAACATTGTCATCTAAAAATATCAGGAAGAAAAGGAAAACAGTAATTTAAAATAAGTGTTCACCACATTCTTCCATGTAGCTCTTCACATTACAATAAATTGTTAACAAAACAAGACAGCCAAAGAAAGGCACTAGGACAAAGACTGATACAAAACCAAAAGGGGCAAAGCAACAAGTGTCTGGATATCAGATTTACTGAAGCAGCAAACAAAAGTTAGAGATATATGTTAATAAAACAAGATATGTAGTCAAATATTCATTATCCAAAAGACCTCAGATAGGTAAATTCTCTTAAATTTACTCATAAGCTCAAAATCCTCACTATAAACCACACTTCGGCAACACTTATTTAAACCTTTTACCTCAGCAGCACATAAACAGTCAATTACAATACGATTAATTACAAGTTTCATGGAGTCCAAAATATCATTTTAGAACTAATTTAGTTCTTTTCCTTCTTTTCTAGTATTCCACTCTTTTCGTTATTGGGAAAATGATGGAATACTAAGATGGTATCAAATCTTTGGACATATAGAAACTAAAAGTAGGTAATCACTCAGGAAAAACATATTCAGTTCCTAGAATTTTAAAAGTGTTATTTTGAATTAAAAGTCCCACTTTAAGTAATTGATACTATAGTCTTCATATTAAGAACATATTATTTTGTACTTTTCCAACAACTTTAAAAAGCTACACATTTTTAAGTATGTGTGTGTATGAATCAATAGTGTACTAATTTAAAATCTTTAATCTTCACTTTTAATTATAGATAGATTATAAAACAAATGACCTATAATACCATAATTTTTTTTTAAGAGAAAGAAAGAAGTAGAATAAAGAGAAAAAAGTAGAAAGAGAAGGAGGGAGAGAGAACGAGAATCTTGCTCTATTGCTCAGGATTTCATTTAAATCTGTGAAATGCTTATGCAATTACTAAAAAGTGATTTATTTCCTATTACGTGATCACTTTTAGAATAGGTATGATATAAT
>CAUYQU010075039.1:0-13083 GCA_963574635.1 Cheracebus regulus
TCAGCCTCTGCAGTAGCTAGGACTAGCCTGCCTCAAACAAACTCTGTGTGTGTGTGTGTGTGTTTGTGTGTGTGTGTGTGTGTGTGTGTGTGTGTGTGTGTGTGTGTGTGTGTGTGTGTGTGTGTGTTTAACATGCACATGTGCATACTGGCAAAGAGATGGTGTTTGACAGGGAGAGAAAAAAGGTTAGAAATGACCATAGGCTTGGTGAGACACATATAACTTCTCAGGGATGGGAAATACTGCAAGATAAACTTTCAGAATCATTTATAGAAGGTGACTTGAGGACAACCTATAAAGAAATCAATTCTAGTAAACACACATTTAAGTTTTACATGAGCACAAGGGAAGTACTCTAGGATGAATGGGTTACAAAGGAATTGATCAAATGCTACCAAGAATGATCTCTTCAAACTCCCTGCCAAGATCATACCAACACACTCCAGCTTGGGTGACAGACTGAGACTTTGTCTCAAAAAACAAATACTTAGAATCCTTAACAGAAGAAATAAAACTTCACAAATTGAGTGACTTGAAGAAAACTCAACTCATGGGAAAAGACACTGGGAAAAATTGCTGAGGAAGAGTAAGAGAAGAAATGAGATATACCCACATTTAGAAGGGCAATGGAACCCAAGCTTTTATACCACTGCTTGAAGGAATCTGTTATCTCTGCTGATTTGGTGCATTCTCAGATGAGAAAAATAGTTTTTTTTCCATTTACAAAACACTACCAAATATGAAAAGAGAGATTGAGGAACATTTTCCTTCTATGTTATAAGAACACAATAAACTCAAACTCATGGTTTTCTTACAGAAAAATGTAAACAACTAGTATAGGATTTTGTAACTGGAAAGAATAGTAATCATTTAAACTATTTCATTTTAATGGGGAAAGGAACTATGGCCCAGTGACTTAAGGAATACCAAAGCTTAGATATCCTGGAACCAGTCCAATGTTCTTTACACTACATCACATTACTTTTTCATTCTAGGTCTACTTCTTTTACATATTCCTTCAAATAAGCTATTTTTCCTTCTCTTTTTCTCCTCAGTGTTTACTTTCAAATATTCTTTTTCTTTGTGAACTTATGTTCAAAGACTTTAAATTTAGCAACAGGAAAATCCTCATTGAAAGGTAAATTACTGAATTACTTTGCCAAAGCACTATTTTAAAAGTCCTCTAGTTATGTTCACATACTAAACAGATGAGTACATATGCAAAGAAAACCATTCATTCACCCAACACGTTTACTATCTACTATATATGCCACAAACTGTTCTGAGTGTTAAAAAAAAAAAAAAAAAACGGAACAAAATGACAAAATCTCTGTCTTCATGGCATTTATTAAAGTTTAGTGTGAGAGACAGTGAATAAAGTTAAAATATATCGTGTTTTGTTAGTATTAGAAAAATATAAAGCCAGGAAGGATATTTTTAAATAAAGACCTTGAGAAGAGTGATCAAGCCAGGTGGGTAGCTGACATGCAATGAACAAAGAGGAGTAGGAAATAGAGGCTAGCCACTGTATAGACGTTGGCATCTACTCTAAGTGAGCTAAAAGCCACTGGAAGGTTTTGAGCAAAGGAGGAAACACGTGTTCTGACTTAAAAGAGAGTTATTCCAGCGGCTGTGTTGGGAATATACAAGTGCAGTAATACCAGCAAGAGATAATACCTTGGATCAGAGTGGCAGCAGTGGGGTTCATAAAACATAATGAGCCTGAATATATTTTGAAGACAGAACCTACAAAATTTGCTAACAGAGTGGATAGAACTGTCAGAGAGGAGACAATGATTTCAAGGTTTTTGGTCTAAACAATTGAAAGATGGTTCCATTTACTGAGATGGGGCAGACTGATTTGATTAGCAAGTTTTGGGGGGATGACATCACTTGGGGGTATGATATGCTAAGTTTAAGATACTTGCAATGCATTAAAATGAGATGTCAAGTAGTCAGTTGAATCTTGAGTTCAAGAAAGAGGTTGAGACTAAAAATATTAATTTGGAAAGCTGCCAGTATTGAAATAGTATTTAAAACCAGATTACCAGATGAGATTACCTATGAAATGAGCATGTGAGGCACTACAAAATAAGAGGTAAAGACTAAGAAGTGAAATCAGTGAGACAGAAGGCAGTCAAGAATATGTGAGAGACCAGGCATGGCGGCTCACCCTTGTAATTCCAGCACTTTGGGAGGCTGAGGCTGGTGGATCTCTTGAAGTCAGGAGTTCAAGACCAGCCTGAGCAACATGGTGAAACCCCAACTCTACTAAAAATACAAAAATTAGCTGGGCTTGGTGGTGTACACCTGTAGTCCCAGCTACTCAGGAGGCAGAGGTGGAAGAACTGCTTGAACTCAGGAGGTGGAGGCTGCATTGAGGTGAGATTGTGCCACTACACTCCAGCCTGCGTGATAAAGAAAGATTCCATCTCAAAAACAAAATAAAACAAACAAACAAAAAAAACCCTAAAAAACAAAGAATCTGTGTGAATCTGGAACCAAGTGAAAATACTATTTTTTAAGGAAGCACAATCAACTACATTCAATGTTGCGGACAGGTCAAATAAGATGAGGATTACTAAATGTACAAGTTATTTGATAAACTAATGTGGTTAACCACCAACCTTTATTTGGATAAACAAAGGTCCCAGTATCACCCCCCAACCCCTACCTACTGAATTCTGGACTGTTTCTGTATCACTTATTCTCATCCCTGCACACTACTGAATATGCTTAAAATACCACTCAAGACTTAGTGTTTCTAACCCACATCTCATTTATTGTGGTATAGTACTGAACTGAGTAAGTTACAAAACTAAAACTGAGCCCTGTTATCTACAATACATTAAATTTTCTCAAAATGGAAACAAAACTCACTTTCCAGTCCTTCTTGGGTCTCTTAAGCCACACTGCAAATTGATTCCCATTTCTGGTGATGTTCCCAGGGCGAGCTTTTGACTAAATCTGTGTAAACTGACCATAATGGTTTCCTTCTACCAACTAATCAGTGGAGTAAGTAGGCGACATTTGCCATCCCAAATTAACCAATTCTATAAGATGAATTTTAAAAATTTTCAACTATGAAATATAAAATATACAAAAAATTCATGACATCCAATGTATTGTTATCTTGTCATATTTGCCTTTTTTTTTTGAAGAAATAAAAATCGTAAAGTGTTATGAATGCTAAAATCTCACTCTATCCACAATCCTCTCCTCCCCTTATGTTTTTCTGCCTAGATGCAACCATTTTCCTGATTACTTGCCTGATTAGACTCTCATGGGTGTTTTAGTGTTTTTACTGCATATCACCAATTTTGTATATATTTAAAATATTTACATGAATGATATCATGCCATACAAAAGACTACTATTTTTTTGAGACGGAGTCTTGCTCTGTTGCCCAGGCTGGAGTGTGGTGGCACAATCTCGGCTCACTGCAACCTCCGCCTCCTGGGTTCAAGCAATTCTCCTGCCTCAGTCTCCTGAGTAGCTGGGATTACAGTTACCTGCCACCATGCCCAGCTAATTTTTTTTACTTTAGTAGAGACGGCGTTTCACCATGTTGGCCAGGCTGGTCTCGAACTCCTGACCTCAGGTGATCCATCCTCCTCGGCCTCCCAAAGTGCTGGGATTATAGGCATGAGTCACCTCGCCTGGCACAAAAGACTACCTTTCAAGCAGTTTTAGGTTTATAGGAAAATAGTAAAAAGTATGGATAGTTTCCATATATTCCCTGCCCCCACACAGGCAAGCCACCCCCTACAACAACATCCTGTTACCAGAGTGGTACATTTGTTACAAGTGATGAGCCTACATGGACTACCATTATCACTCACAGTCCACAATTTATATTAGGGTTCACTCTTGGTGTCACATATGCTATGGGTTTTAACAAATGTATAACGATATGTATCCCTTAGTATCAAACAGTATTTTCACTGCCCTAAAAATCTTCTGTGCTCTCTTTACTCATCTCCCTCACCCTCAATCCCTAGCAATTACTTACCATTTTACTGTCTCTATAGTTTAAGAATGTCATTTAAAGTTAAATGATCTCTATAGTTAAAGAATGTCATTTAGTTGGAAGTACATAATATATAGTCTTTCAGATTGTCTTCTTTCTTTTAGTAATATGCATTTAAGATTCTCCATGTCTTTTCATGGCTTAATAGCTCATTTCTTCTTAGCACTGACTAATATGCCATTGTCTGGATATGTCACAGTTTATCCATTTACTACTGAAGGACTCTTAGTTGTTGCCAAGTTTTGGCAATTATGAATACTATTACTCTGTGTGGACATAAGTTTTGAACTCATTTGGGTAATTACCAAGAAGTGCTATTGCTGGGTCATATAGTAAGAATATATTCAGTTTTATACTGCCTCTCAAAGTGGCTGTATCATTTTGTTTTCCCAATCAACAATGAATCAGAGTTCCTGTTGCTCCACATCCTCCTCAGCATGTGTTATTAGTGTTCTGGGTTTCTTTTTTGTTGCTGGTGGTAAAATATATGTAACAATAAAATTTACTATCTTAACCGCTTTAAATTTTAAGAAAAATTATAGTAAAAAACACATAAGCTTTACAATTTTAACTGTTTTTAAGTGAGTTCAGTAGTATTAAGAATGTTCATAGTCGTGCATCAAATCTCCCAAAACTATCTTCATCTTATAAAACTGAAACACTATAACCATTAAACAACTCCCTATCTCCTTGGCAACCATCATTCCACTTTCTGTTTCTATGCATTTGTCTATTCTAGGTACCTTGTATAAGCTGAATCATATCAGTATTTGTTTTTTTGTGACTGGCTTATTTTGCTTGGCATAATGCTTATGGTTCATCCATGTTGTAATGTGTCAGAATTTCCTTCCTTTTAAAGTCTACATAATAGTCTACTGTATGTACATACACATTTTATCTATTTCATAGATCAAACAATCTTTTGTTTCCACCTTTTGGATACTGCAAATGCTGCTACTATGAACAAGACTGTACAACCATCTTAGTTCCTGTTTTCAATTCATCTGGATATATATCCAGAACTGGAATTGCTGGATCATATAATTCTATTTTTCACTTTTTGGGAGCCACCATTCTGTTTTTCATAGTAGCTTCACCATTTTACATTCTTGTCAATAATGCACAGAATTCCAAATTCTCCACATCTTCACCAACAGTTATTCTGTTTTTGTTGTTTTTATAGTAGTCATCTTAATGGATGGGAAGTGGTATTATTGTTTTGATCTGCATTTCCCTAATGATTACTGTTGTTGAGCATCTTTTCATGTGCTTATTGGCTATTTTGTATGTCTTCCTTAGAGAAATATCTTTTCAAATCTTTTGTGCATTTTAAAATAGGGTTGTTAGTTTTTGCTGTTGAGTTTTAGGAGTTCTTTATATATTCTGGATACTAATCCTGTAACAGATATATCATTTGCAAATATTTTCTTACATTCTGCAGGTTGTCTTTTCACTATTGATTGTTTCCTTGGCTGCACATCAACTTTTCAGTTTGATGTTGTTCCACTTGTCTATTTTTGTTTATATAGCTTTGTTTTCAAGTGTCTTATCCAAGAAATCAATGTCAAGACTGAAGTTACAAAGCCTTCTCTATTTTCTTCTAGTTTCACAGTTTCAGATCTTCTATTGGAGTATTTTATCCATTTTCAGTTGACTTTTGTATATAATATAAAGGTCCAATTTCAGTCTTTTGCATGGTGGATATCAAGTTTTCCTGGCAACATTTGTTAAAGGACTATCCTTTCTCCAATGTGTAGTCGTGGCATCTTTGTCAAAGATCATTTGACCAAGTATGCCGGGGTTTATTTCTGGGCTCTCTATTCTGCTCCACTGTTTATGTCTTTATGCCAGTACCATGCTGATTTGACTACAGTGGCTTTGTAATATGTCTTTCAGTCAGGAAGCATGAGGTTTCCTGCCTTGTTCTTTCTCAAGATTGTTTTGGATATTCAGATTCCCTGTGGTACCTTACAAATTTTAATGCTACTTCTCTATTTTTGTAAAAATTGCTGCCATGATTTTGATAGGGCTTGCAATGCAATATTTAGGTTGCTTTGGGTATCATGGACATCTGAACAATATTAAGTTTTCCATGAACGTTGAATTTTTTTCCATTTATTTGTGTCTTATTTTTTTCAGCAATGTTCTGAATACAAGTCTTTCATTTATTTGGTTAGGTTTATTCCTAAGTATTTTTTTTTTTGACACTATTGGAAATGAGATTTTCTTAAATCCCTTTTCAGATTGTTCATTGTTAGTGTATAGAAACACCATTGTTTCTTTGTACGTTGATTTGGTATCCTGCAACTTTGCTGAATTTATTAGTTCTAATAGTTTTTGTGGAATCTTCAGGGTGACTGTGTCATCTGTGAACAGAGATAATTTTACATCTTTGTTATAGATTTGGATGTCTTTCATTTCTTTTTCTTGCCCAACTGTTCTAGCTAGGGCTTCCAGTACTATGTTGAAGAGAAGTGCCATGGGTGAGTATCCTTGTTTTGTTTTGAAAGAGTGTTACTCTGTTGCCCAGGCTGTAGTGCAGTGGCAGTCACTTCAGTCTCAAAATCCTGGGCTCAAGCAATCCTCCCTCCTCAGCCTTCCAAGCAGATGGGACTCCATGTGCATGCCAGCATGCCTGGATAGTTACTATCATTTTTTCTTTGTAGAGACAGGGTCTTGCTATATTGCCTAGGCTGCTCTGGAACTCCTGGGCTCAAGTGAATACTCCCACCTAGGTGTCCTTCCAAAGCACTGCAATTATATGCACGAGCCAGTACATACTGTCACTACCCTATTTCTGATCTTACAGGAAAAGCTTTCAGGTTTTCATCAATGAGTATGTCGTTTGCTGTGGGCTTTTCATATATGGTCTTGATTATGTTGAGATAATTTCCTTGTATTCCTAGTTTGAGTGTCTTTTTTTTTTTAAATCATGAAAGGGCACTGAATTTTGTCAAAGTTTGGCATGGAACTTTCCCTGCATCAAATGGTATGACTGTGTCATTTTTGTCCTTCACTCAGTTAATGTGGTGTATCATATTGATTTTCATATGCTGAACCATCCTTGAACCCCAGGCATAAATTCCACTTGGTCATGGTATGTGATCCTTTTAATGTGCTATTGAATTTGGTACACTAGTAGTTTGTTAGGATTTTTACATCCATTTTCCTCAAGGATACTGGCCTGTAGTTTTTTCTTATAATGTTTTTTTCTGGCCTTAGTATCAGAGTAAGGCTGGCCTCATAGCATGAGTTTGGAACGCTTTCTTTTTTTGAAAGAGTCTGAGGAGAACTGGTATAATTCTTCTTTAAATGTTTGGTAGAATTCACCAGTGAAGCCAATGTTCCTGGGCTTTTCTTTGTTGGGAGATTTTTAAATTACTGTTTCAATCTCCTTAATAGTTACAGTCTATTCAAATTTACTATTTCTTTGTGATTCAGTATTGACAGGTTATGTGTTTTAGGAATTTATCCATTTCATCTAGATTATCCAAGTTGCTGGCATACAAGCCATACATATCCTTTTGCAATAATCTTTTCTCTACAAAAACACATGACAAATAAAAACACTCTTACAGGAGAAAATACCAAAATATAGATACATAAATGACTGCTCTAAGAGTTCAGCAAAGGGAAGATTCTTATGAATTGATGTGATTAGTGAAAATTTAACTGAGTTGTGGAGGTTTAAGTTCAAACTGGAAGCATAAATAAGAAATGGCAAGGTAAAGGAGTAATGGTAAAGTAAAGGTAAACACCTGAAGGTGTTTCTAGGAGAGACCCAACAAAAGTAAATATAGAAAACGCAGAACTGAATGTTAAATGTGAGGTGGGTTCACTTGCCTGAAGTAAAGAGTCAGAGATGTAGTTGGATGTGGGAGTTATAAACTAAAAAGGTAAAAATAATCTGGTCAAGTAATTTCACATGTATACCTTTACTAGTATCTATGCATCAAACACTCATATATCTGTTAAATCAAATTGAGAGCCTGAAATGCTTAGCTAATTAAGAAGTTTTCAGTGCCTCTTAGAGATAATGGGAAGCCACTGAAGGTTTCTGGGTTACAAGTGAAAATAGCCACAGTCTTCTGGGAAGTTTACTGAAGTAACTACATTCTAGTAGTGGTTCTCATCTGGGATGAGTCTGACACTCAAGGGATATTTGGCAATTTCTGAAGACCATTCTTGGTGGTCACAACAAGGAGGTAGATATGCTACTGACATCTAAGTAGAGGCCACAGATGCTGCTAAACATCCTATAGTGCACAGGACACCCCCCAAACCCAACAAATTGTCTGACCCAAACATCAATAGTGTCAAAGATGAAAACCTTTGCTGTATTCTAATATGAGTTACTTTCATGAGAATTCAAATTAAGTTCAAATATGTTTGAAAAAAACTACACATGAAAAAGGAAACAATCCAAAAGACTAACAGTAGTGAGAATATGAAAGATGATTTTTATTTTTCCAAATTGTTTTTACAATGATCATGTATTACTTCTATCAAGAGAAAAAATAAAATTGACTTAAAAATTCTGATTTCATCACTGCACAATCTATACATGTAACAAAACTGCACTTGTACTCTATAAATTTATATATAAATACATAAAATAACTTTAATAATAAAAATTTTAATTTAGTTACTAATTCTAATCAGAATACATTCCTGTTTTCTTTCTTAAAAATGTTCATTTGAGGGAGGAGAAAAAAAAGAAAAGAAAAAAAAATTTATTTAATTCTTTCAAATACTTACTTAAATGTGACTACATACCAGGCTCTGTGATGAGACTTAAGAATATAGTGGTGTACAAAATAGCTAAGGTTCAGGCCGCTTATTGTCTGATGGGAGACACTAACATTGTGTAAATACACAAATTATCATCAGTGCTCTTAAGGAAAACAGGAGGGTTTAACTTTCAACTAACTTTTTTAGGGATGGCCTCTGTGAGTAAATGACTTTGAAGTTGAGATTCAAAGGATGAGAAATAACCATATAAATGAAGGAAAGGGAAGGGGATTGAAAGGGCAGAGAAAACATTTTCACAGACAGAGCAGCACGTGTGACAGGACTGAAGAGGAGAACACCATTGATGTGATAGTGGAATTAAAAGAAAATAAATGAATGAGAGTGTTAAGTAACTAAGGGAGATAGTAGAGTGAGAGGTAGGAGAAGTAGACAAGGACCAAATTTGGTATGGCCTTGAAGGTCTCAGTAAGGAGTATGGAAGCTAAATGTGGTGAAAAGCTAATGAAGCAGGGGAGATGTGATTTGATTTACTTTACTTAAAAAAAAAATCATGCTGGTTATTTTATGAACTAGAAAAAGACAAATAGCAGAAACAAGGTAATCACTTTGGAGATGAGACAATAATGATTTGCCCCAGATTATGACAGTGAGTAGAAAGTTGACAGGAAAGTAAGAATGGAGGTGGACATTAACTAAAGTAATATCATATTACTTGTCTAAAAGAAATCACTCTTTCCAGGGATGCTCCTGAAGAAGAGTCAAAGGATGTTACTTCTCATGTGATACCCCTATACTCCTCATACCACAGCAGACTGGTTTTGGGAGTTGGGAAGAAAGCACCTAACTCAGGAAAAGCCAATCCATAAGCAGGTCAGCAGTAAAAACAATCTGCTTCAGCTTGGGAAGAGCTTATTAGCTCAGTCAGATTACCTCTCTTGGTAATTTAACATAGCATTATGTAAAGACTAAGAACGTCAGTAGCTAGGAACAATAAAACTTAGCAGCTAACTTAGCAGCTGACAGAGCAGAACTTTGAAAATCCAGGAACACCTGCCACCAAGACAATCCCACCTGATGTGTTTTGAATAATATGAGAATTGGTCCCTGAACTTTCCTAACATCCCATTCTATTTGACCTAGTGTGAATAAGGAAGTGTTCTTTCCATTCTTAAAAGCCTAACACAAAGCAAGTCTCCACATGCTGGTGCCTGGACGGCATCGAAACTCGGTGCCCCTTCCCAAATACCACATCTGGCTGTTCATCTGTATCCTTTGTAATATGATTAAAAAAAAAAAAAATCAGTAAACACAAGGAAAGTGTTTCCCTGAGTTCTATGAGCCATTCTAGCAAACTAATTGAAACCAAGGAGCAGGTAGCATGAACTCTGATTTACAGTCAGTCAGTCAGAGGCACAAGCCATAACCTGTGCTTGGACTGCAAGAGAAGTGGGGGACACTCCCATGGGACTGAGTTCTCAACCTGAAATCTGATGTTATCTCCATGAAGACAGTGTCAGAATTAAATTGAATCAGTGGACACCCAGCAGGTGTCCACTGCATAATTGATTGCTTAGCTGTTGTACCCATCAGTTAATGGGTATTTTGGTTATTTTCTTCTTTTGGTTGGTATGGATAATGCTGCTATGAATACTCATGTACAAGTTTTTGTGCAGGCATGTTTTCAATTCTCCTAGATTTACATCAAGGAGTAGAACTGCTGGGTCACATGTTAACTGTTTAACTTTTTGAGGAACTGCCAAACTGCATTCCAAAGCAGCTGTACCATTTTACATTCCTTCATCAGCCATGTATGAGGGTTCCACATTCTCCACATCCTCACCAAAACCTGTTATTGTCTATCTTTTTATATATTGCTATCCTCATGGGTGTGAAGTGGTATCTCATTATGCTTTTGAGCTGTGTTTCCCTAATGACTAATGAGGCTGATCCTATTTTTTATTTGTGTATTGGTCTTAATTAAGCCTTCCATCATTTAAAGATAATACAGAAGCTGGGTGTGGTGGCTCACACCTGTAATCCCAGCACTTTGGGAGGCAGAGGCAGGTGGATCATGAGGTCAAGAGTTTGAGACCAGCCTGACCAACACAGCAAAACCCCGTCTCTACTAAAAATACAAAAATTAGCCGGGTGTTGTAGCATGCGCCTGTAATCCCAGCTACTCAGGAGGCTGAGGCAGGAGAACTGCTTGAACTGGGGAGCTGGAGGTTGCAGCGAGCAATGATTGTGCCACTTCATCTCAGCCTGGGTGACAGAGCAAGACTCCATCTCAAAAAAAAAAAAAAAAAAAAAGATAATATAGGTTGAGTATGCCTTATGTGAAATGCTAGGGAACAGAAGTGTTTCAGATTTTGGATTTTTTGGGATTTCAGAATGTTTGCAAGATACTTAAGAGACTAATCCAAAATCTGGTGTACTCCAATGAACATTTCCTTTAAGTGCCATGTAGGTGTTTAAAAAGTTTCAGATTCTGGAGAAGTGTGGATTTCAGATATTTGGATTTGGAAGCTTAGCCTGTACTGTCATTGTTCTAAAGCTGGAGAATAAAAAGGGGATTGGGAAAAATTATTCACCATATAAGAGAAAAAATGTGAACAAATTTAAGGTGTTCAATAAAACAGCTGATCAACAATGAACCCAATTCTATAGATATACTTGTAATAAAATGAACATCTCCACATAATATTAAAAAGTGAAACAAGGAACCAAACCCTCTGCGCTATTCTAAAGAGAGCCGGAAAATATTTCATACTTACTAAAGAACCAGAATGATGTAACAATTATTTGAAAATCTTAAGATACTAATTTGTTTGTTTTTCTGGACCAGTAACAGCTTTAGAGTGGCTAAAAAGCCAGTGTGAAGAGGTAGGACAGGTAGCAAACAGGACAGGGCCATTTAATACAACCAAGTAGAGACCACTTAATGTAGGTCATTCCAGATAAAACTACTCAACTAAATAACTTACGTAACACCTACCTTGAGGAGGCAGAAACACATACTATAAAAAACAATGAGTGAGAGAGATCCAAGATGGCCGACTAGCAGCAGCTCAGGATTGTAGCCCCCAGTGAAAGCGCAGAGAGCGAGTGGACGCCACAATTTCAGACGAATTTCTGTTGCCCACAAACTGGGAGATTCCCAGCAGAGGAGCCACACGGGTCGCCAGCGTGACTGTTTTGGCCGGTGCAGCGCTTCTCAGTGCGGAGTATACAGGACAGGGTGCCCTTTTAGTTGGGCTCGGCTGGTCCCATCCCCACAAGTAGAACAGCAATTGGAAGCGCTGAGGACTGAGAGTTTCACAGCAAGCACAGCTGAACCCAGGAAGGCGTAGCTCTGTGGGGAAGGGGCGTCCGCCAAAGGAAAACTAAGAAACAGAAAAACATCATCACCGGGCGGAGAGAGATCCAAGATGGCCACATAGCAGCACCTCAGGATTGTAGCTCCCAGTGAAAGGGCAGAGAGTGAGTGGATGCTGCAATTGCAGACGAATTTTTGATGCCCACAAACTGGGAGATTCCTGGCAGAAGAGCCACACAGGTCACCAGCGCGACTCTTTTGGCCGGAGCGGCTGTTTTGCTGGTGCTCTGGGGCGGCGCTTCTCAGTGCAGAGTATACGGGTCTAGGTTCCCTTTTAGTCAGGCTCCACTGGTCCCATTCCCACAAGGAGAACAGCAATTAGAAGCGCTGAGGACTAAGAGCAAGCACAGCTGAACCCGGGAAGGCCCAGCTCTGTGGGAAAGGGGCGTCCGCCAAAGGAAAACTAAGAAACAGAAAAAACTTCATAACCAACAAGCCAGACGTCCACTCAGAGATCCAATCTGAAAGTCGGCAATTACAAAGACAACAGGTGGATAAATCCACAAAAATGGGAAGAAACCAGTGCAAAAAGGCTGAGAACACCCGAAATCAGAATGCCTCTCCTACAGGGGATCGCAGCTCCTCATCAGCATGAGAACAAGGCTTGAGGGTGGATGAGTGTGATGAACTCACAGAATCAGGCTTCAGAAGGTGGATAATAAGAAACTTCTGTGAGCTAAAAGAACATGTTCTAACTCAATGCAAAGAAACTAAGAACCTTGAAAGAAGATTTAACAAAATGCTAACAAGAATGGACAACTTAGAGAAGAATATAAGTGAATTGATGGAGCTGAAAAACACAACACGAGAACTTCACAAAGCATGTACAAGTTTCAACAGCCGAATTGACCAAGCAGAAGAAAGGATATCAGAGGTCGAAGATCAACTCAATGAAATAAAACAAGAAGGCAAGATGACAGAAAAA
>CAUYQU010075042.1:0-25386 GCA_963574635.1 Cheracebus regulus
TTCATTCTCTGCAGTAGCTTGCTTATTAATAAATGGAGTTTTGTGGCCGGGTGCGGTAGCTCCCACCTGTAATCCCAGCACTTTGGGAGGCCGAGGTGGGCGGATCACCTGAGGTCAGGAGTTCGAGACCAGCCTGGCCAACATGGAGAAACCTCATCTCTATTTAAAAAAAAAAATGGAGTTTTGTGTATGTACATAGATTTTATTATTTTTTACATCAATTTATTATTTGTTGAGACGAAGTCTCACTGTCACCAAGGCTGGAGTGAGGTGCTGTGATCTCGGTTCATTACAGCTTTGGCATTGCAGGCTCAAGCAAGTCTTGTGCCTCAGCTTCCCAAGTAGCTGAGACTACAGGCATGCCACCATACCCGGCTTTTTTTTTTTTTTTTTTTTTCCGAGACAGTCTCCCTCTGTCTCCCAGGCTGGAGTGTGGTGGCATGATCTTGCCTCACTACAACCTCTGCCTTCCAGGTTCAAGCGATTCTCCTGCCTCAGTCTCCCAAGTAGCTGGGATTATAGGCGCCCGCCACTATGTCTAGCTAATTTTTTTTTTAATTTTTTTTTTTTTTATAGAGACAGGGTTTCACCATTTTGGTCAGGCTGATCTCAAACTCCTGATCTCATGTGATCCGCCCATCTTGGCCTCCCAAAGTGCTGGAATTACAGGCGTGAGCCACCATGCCTGGCCTAATTTTTGTATTTTTAGTAGAGGCAGGGTTTCGCCATGTTGGCCAGGCTGATCTTGAACTCCTGACCTCAGGTGATTCACCCACCTCAGCCTCCCAAAGTGCTGGAATTACAGGCATGAGTCACTGCACCCGGCCTCCACCTAGCTTTTCTTCCCCTCTCAGTGCCCGAAAAAAATGCCTTATATTGTAGGCCTCTTTAAATAATTGTTTCACAAATGAAGGCCTGCCCTCCTGGTGGACCTTAATTTGTTTGAGGAGAGATAGATCAAAATAACAATAATAGATGTATATGAAAATAAAGTAGGGGAAGAGAGGCCTCACATCTGTAATCCCAGCATTCTGGGAGGGGGAGGTGAACAGATCATTTGAGGTCAGGAGTTCCAAAACAGCCTGGCTAACATGGTGAAACCCCCTCTCTGCTAAAAGTATAAAAAATTAGACCAGGCACGGTGGCTCAGTCCTGTAATCCCAGCACTTTGGGAGGCCGAGGCAGGTAGATCACCTGAGGTCAGGAGTTCAAGACAAGCCTGACCAACATGGTGACAGGAGTCGAGACCAGCCTGACCAACATGGTGAAAACCCATCTCAACCAAAAATACAAAAATTAGCCGGGCACACTGGTGCATGCCTGTAATCCCAGCTACTCGGGAGGCTGAGGCAGAAGAATTGCTTGAACCAGGGAGATGGAGGTTGCAGTGAACAGAGAAAGCACTACTGCACTCAGCCTGGGCGACACAGTGAGACTCCATCCAAAAAAAACAAAAAAAAGAAAAGAAAAGAAAGTAGGGAAGAGAGAGTACAGATCACATGTAGCCTTTTAGACCTCTAGGAGAAGTGTGACTATCCTCTGAGATGGGGAACTGGACTGTTTTAAGCAAAGAGGTGATTGATATATGTCCTGAGTTAGGCAACCTTGGTCAAATCCATTAATCCTTCTGTACCTCATTTTCTTCATCTGTAAAACAAGGATAATAATAGTATCTACTGTAGATGATCATTATGAGAAATAAATCAGTTAAATTTTTTTTTTCTTCGAGACAAAATTTCACTCTGTTGCCCAGGCTGGAGTGCAGTGCTGCGATCTCGGCTCACCGCAACCTCTGCCTCCCAGGTTCAAGCAATTCTCCTGCCTCAGCTTCCTGAGTAGCTAGGATTACAGGCACCCACCACCACACCCTGCTAATTTTTGTATTTTTAGTAGAGATGGGGTTTCACCATGTTGGTCAGGCTGTTCTCAAACTCCTGACTTTGTGATCCGCCCCCCTAGGCCTCCTAGAGTGCTGGGATTACGGTGTGAGCCACTGCGCCTGGCAGATATTTTTGTATTTTTAGTAGAGACTGTTTCACCATGTTGGCCAAGCTGTTCTTTAACTCTCAACCTCAGGTAATCTGCCCACCTTGGTGTCCCAAAGTGCTGGAATTACAGGTGTGAGCCACCGTGTCAGGCCATAAGTTAATATTTGTAAAGTGCCCAGAATAGTAACTGGCATATACTAAGCTCTACATAAATATTTTTTTCATAAACTAAAAGAATTATTCTAGCTGCTAGGTTGAAAATAGCAGTAGATATGCAAATGTGGAAGAAAAGCCAGGTATAAGACAACTATAAAAATCCCAAGGAGAAATGGTAACAAGAACCATTTCTTAGGATAATAGCTAATAGAGGTCATGGCAGTAGAGGTGGTGAAAAGTGACAGAGACAAGAAATCAGAGGTGACTGAAAGTTTTGGGCCTGAGTAACTAGAACCACTATCCAAGATAGTGAAGACTGTGCCTGAATCAGATTTAGGGACTAAAAGAAAGACATCCATGCTATCATACAAGTTAATTAAACAGTCACTGAGCTCCTATACTGAGTCAGACATTGAACTAGGGAATGAGAGAATATGTAAAAAGGCCAGGCACAGTGGCTCACACCTGTAATCCCAGCACTTTGGGAGGCTGAGGCAGGCAGATCATTGAGGTCAGGAATTCGAGATCAGCCTGATCAATGTGGTAAAACCCTGGATCTACTGAAAATACAAAAATTAGCCAGGTGTGGAGCACATACCTGTAATCCTAGCTCCTCAGGAGACTGAGGAAAGAGAATCGCTTGAACCCAGTAGGTGGAGGTTGCAGTGAGCCAAGATCGCACCATTGCCCTGCAGCCTGGGCAACAGAGACTCCATGTCAAAAAAAAAAAAAAAAAGAGAGAGAGAGAGAAAAGAATGGAAGTAAATAATGAATAACAGATTGTGCAAAATTGAAAGGACTAAAGTCAAGGAAATTATTTCGTTTTGTTTATGTAGTTTTTTTGGAGACAGTATTTCCCTCTCACCCAGGCTGGAATACAGTGGTGTGATCTGGGCTCACCACAGCTTGGACAACCAGGACTCAAGCAACCCTCCCACATCAGCCTTTGGAGTAGCTGGCACTACAGGCACTCATTAGGATACCTGGCTTATTTTTGTATTTTTTGTAAAGGCGGGGTCTCACTATGTAGCCCAGGCTAGTCTCAAACTCCTGAGCTCAGGTGATCCACCTGCCTCGGCCTCCCAAGGTGCTGGAATTACAGTCGTGAGCCACTGCTCCCTCCTGGCTCCTTTTTTTGCTCTGTTTGAGGAAGGGTCTCACTCTGCCCAGGCTGGAGTGCAGTGGCACAATCAGGGTTCACTGCAGCCTTGATCTCCTTCCTGGGCTCAAGCGATTCTCCTGTCTCAGCTTACCAAAGTGCTGACATTACAGGTGTGAGCCACCAAGCCCATCCAAAAGAAACATTTTCTATTATTTATAGCCAGTCAAATGTCATTATGGTGAGGTGGCTCATGCCTGTAATCCCAGAACTTTGGGAGGCCGAGGCGGGCAGATCACGAGGTCAGGAGTTTGACACCAGTCTGGCCAATATGGTGAAGCCCCGTATCTACTAAAATACAAAAATTAGCTAGGCATGGTGGTGGGTTCCTGTAGTCCCAGCTACTCTGGAGGCTGAGGCAGAAGAATCACTTGAACCCGGGAGGCAGAGGTTGCACTGAGCTGAGATCATGCCACTGTACTTCCAGCCTGGGCAACAGAGTGAGATTTTGTCTCAAAAAAAAAAAAAGCCATTATATAATACTAGCAGATTGTTAAGTACTTGAACTTAACAAGTTTAACTGGAAATGTAACCAAATTAGAACTGGTAGCCAACAGTATTTGACTTTTCTGAGAGATGTGCCAAGGATTTGCGCAACTTTTGCCTTATAAAGTTTTCCAAGTGAGGGGTGGGGATAAAAAAAAAGTTTTCCAAGTAATTCCAGAAACTGAACAGTTCTTGGAATGTGAGCTACCTAGATAAATACAGTTTCGGAAAAACTCTACCTAGAGTTCAGTTATGCAGAGACTTGTCTAGAGACTAAAGAAAATTAAGCCAAGTCTGCAGGAAATTTAAGGACTAACTTCACCTTCTAATCATGAGTACAGTGGTGTAATCTTGGCTTACTGTAGCTTCTGCCTCCCAGGCTCAAGCAATTTCTTGTGCCTCAGCCTCCCCAGTAGCTGGGATTACAGGGGTGCGCCACCATGCCTGGCTAATTTTTGTATTTTTAGTAGAGACGAGGTTTCATGATGTTGACCAGGCTGGTCTCAAACTCCTGACCTCAAGTGATCCACTCTCCTCGACCACCCAAAGTGTTGGGATTACAGGAGTGAGCCACAGCGTTGGCCTCTCTCTCTCTCTCTTTTTTTTTTGTCTCTCTGTCTTTTGAACTCAGACATTCATTTTCGCTTGCCGTCAGAGCTCCTGGTTCTCAGGCCTTCAGACTCTGGGACTTAACCCAGTAGTTCCTACGGTTCTCAGGCTTTTGGTCTTGGAGTAAGAGTTACACCACTGGCTCCTCTTCTCAGGCCTTCAGACTCAAACTGAATGACCACTGGCTTTCCCTGGTTCTCTAGCTAGCAGAAGGCATATCATGAGATTTCTAAGCCTCCATAAATGTGTAAGCTAATTCCTATAATAAATATTCTCTTTTTTTTTTTTCTTTTGAGACAGAGTTTTATTCTTATCACCCAGGCTGGAGTGCAGTGGCTCCATCTCAGCTTGCTGGGACCTCCCCCTCCCGGTTTTGAGTGATTCTCCAGTCTCAGCCTCCAGCGTAGCTGAGATTATAGTCCACACCCAGCTAAATTTTGTTTTTTCAGTAGAGACAGGGTTTCACCATGTTGGCCAGGTTGGTCTCAAATTCCTGACCTCAGGTGATTTGTCAGCCTCAGCCTCCTAAAGTGCGGCAATTAAGGTGTGAGCCACCGTACCCGGCCTAAATATTCTCTTATACATATATCTACATGTATCCTATTTGTTTTGTTTCTCTGGAGAATTCTGCTGATATATATTTTGTTACCAAGAGTGGTTCTAGAGAAGCAGAATTTTGTTTGTTTTTGTGAGATAAGATCTTACTCTGTCACCCAGGCACCATCACAGCTCACTGCAGCCTTGACCTTCTGGGCTCAAGTGATCCTCCCACTTCAGCTTCCAGAGTAGCTTGGGACCACAGGTGACCACCATCATGCCCAGCTAACTGTTTTTCTTTTTTGGTAGAAACAAAGTCTTACCATGTTGCCTAGGCTGTTCTAGAACTCCTGGGGTCAAGCAATCCACCCATCTTGGCCTCCCAAAGTGCTGGGATTACAGGTGTGAGCCACCGTGCCAGGCTAGATGGGTTTTATTTAACCCTATATATCTTGACTTGCTTTCCAGCCTGACTCTAGCATCACATTAGGAGATAAGGAATCAAAATATTTTACCCCAAAACATATTGCTTTGCCATACTTTGAAATGGCCCGGCAAAGCTGTTCTTTGTTGGGAAAATTTGCATCTGTAAAGAATCTCTGCCAAGCAGGCCGGGCATGGTGGCTCACTCCTATAATCTCAGCACTTTGGGAGGCCGAGGCAGGCAGATCACCTGAGGTCAGGAGTTCAAGACCAGCCTGGCCAACATGGTCAAACCTTGTCTTTAAAATAAATAAATAAATTAATTAATTAATTAATTAAAAAAAAAAAAAAAGATTCTCCGCCAGGCACTGTGGCTCACGCCTATAATCTCAGCACTTTGGGAGGTCTAGGTGGATGGATCATGAGGTCAGGACTTCTAGACCAGCCTGGCCAACATAGTGAAACCCATCTCTACTAAAAATACAAAATTAGCCAGGCATGGTGGCGCACACTTGCAGTCCCAGCTACTTGGGAAGCTGAGGCAGGAGAATCGCTTGAACCCAAGAGGTGGAGGTTGTGGTGAGCCAATATCACTCCACAGCACTCCAGCCTGGGCAACAGAGTGAGATTCCGTCTCAAAAAAAAAAAAAAAAAAGTCTATTAACATAGCTATATCTTTTTCCTCCAGACCCTCCCAATGCAAAAGAGATTAAGATCTGAATGGGAAATATTTGTCATCTATTCTATTGTCTCTAAGAGCAGCCACCATAAGAATTCTGGTGTTGTATGAAAGGAGAGAAGGTTAACACTCCCCTTGACAAGGATGGAAGAGGCCCTCGGGCCTGACAACACGCAAACCGTTAAGGCATTGCCATCTACTTCCTGACATCTAACCATCATTTTCTCTTCTATGAAAAAGAAGAAGAAGAAGAAGAAGAAGAAAAGAATTCCGAAGATCTCGGGTCTCTGAAATCTTTATCTTTACCTGAACATTCCCTTTCTATCAATCTCAGGTCTTTAATCAAACTCAATCGTCTTTTTTTTTTTTTTTTTCTGAGATGGAGTTTCACTCTTGTTGCCTGTGTTGGAGTGCAATGGATCTTAACTCACCACAACCTCTGCCTCCCAGGTTCAAGCGATTCTCTTGCCTCAGCCTCCCAAGTAGCTTGGATTACAGGCTCCCACCAGCATGCCCAGCTAATTTTTGTATTTTTAGTAGTGATGAGGTTTCACCATGTTAACCAGGCTGGTCTCAAACTCCTGACCTCAGGTGATCCACCCACCTCAGCCTCCCAAAGTGCTGGGATTACAGGCGTGAGCCACTGAGCCAGGCTCAACCAATTGTCAACCAGAAAATGTTCAAATTTACCTGTAGCCTAGAAGCCCCCCACCCACCCCTTTGAGTTGTCCCCCCTTTCAAAAAAAAAATATGTGTTTTTTTGTTTTGTTTGAGATGAGTCTCACTCTGTTGCCCAGGCTGGAGTGCAGTGGTGCGATCTTGGCTCACTGCAACCTCCACCTCCTGGGTTCAAGTGATTCCCCTGCTTCAGCCTCCTGAGTAGCTGAGACTATGGATATGTGCTACCACGCCTGGCTAATTGAGACTATCCTTTCACTCTTTCTATGGAAAATAATATTACAAAATTGTTGCCCTATGAAAAGGTGACCAAAGATCACCAAATTTTTGGGAAATGAGAAGATGGAAACATGTAGAGATTCAGTCATTTGAATGTTTGCTTAATCCGTCAATATTTATTAGTTGCCCACTATATTTTCTTTTAATTTTTTTCTTTTTTTTATTAAAATTGTTTTTTTTAATTTATTTTTCTTTTTTAATTTTATTTTTTAAAAAGAGATGGGGTTTCTCCATGTTGGTCAGGCTGGTCTCGAACTCCTGACCTCAGGTGATCTGCCCACCTCGGCCTCCCAAAGTGCTGGGATTACCGGCGTGAGCCACCGCACCCGGCTAAAATTGGTTTTTTTAAAGGTCGTGCTGGTGCTCAGGGGTGGCGGCTGTGCGCTTGTGCTAGAACCTCTCCCTTCCCTGCACTGCACTGCTGCAGGGTCTATATTTTCTTTCTTTCTTTTTTTTTTTTTTGATATGGAGTCTTGCTCTGTTGCCCAGGCTGGAGTGCCCTGGCATGGTCTCAGCTCACTCAACCTCTTCCTCCCAGGCTCAAGTGATTCTCCTGCCACAGTCTCCCGAGTAGCTGGGATTACAGGCACCTGGCTAATTTTTGTTTTTTGTTTTTCTTGAGACAGAGTTTCACTCTTGTTGCCCAGGCTGGAGTGCAGTGGCACAACCTTGGCTCACCACAACCTCCGCCTCCCAGGTTCAAGCAATTCTCCTGCCTAAGCCTCCCGAATAGCTGGGATTACAGGCATGTACCACCACACCTGGCTAATTTTGTATTTTTTTTTTTAAGACGGGGTTTCACCATGTTGGTCAGGCTGGTCATGAATTCCCAACCTCAGATGATCCACCCGCCTTGGCCTCCAAAGTGTTTGGATTACAGGCATGAGCCACCATGCCTGGCCTAATTTTGTATTTTTAGTAGAGATGGGGTTTCTCCATCTTGATCAGGCTGATCTCGAACTCTTGACCTCAGGTGATCCACCCACCTTGGCCTCCCAAAGTACTGGGTTTACAGGCGTGAGCCACTACACCCAGCTAATTTTTGTGTTTTTAGTAGAGACAGGGTTTCAGCATGTTGGCCAGGCTGGTCTTGAACTCCTGACCTCAGGTGATCCACCCACCTCAGCCTCCCAGAGTGCTGGAATTCCAGGCGTGAGCCACTGCACCCGCTGCCCACTATATTTTCAAAAATGTGGCTGGAGGTTGCCAGTAGCGCACTAGACATAAATAGTCCTGCACATCAAGGATTTCACCGTCTAAGGTGGAATAGGCCCCTAACAAGTAAACATCAATGATTACTTATTTATAATTAGTATAATTGTGACAAAAAAGAATGCAAGATGCTGGAGAGCTAACTAGAAAGATTCCTTGAAAAACAGGATGTCTAAATTGGGGTAGTAATCCAGCTTAACAGGGAAAGAAAGAATAACATATTCTGGGGGAATAGTGGAACAAAAGGCTCTGAGGTGGGAAAGTACTTGTTGACGTCAAAGAATCAGAAAAAAAAAAAGCTAGCATAGCTACTGTAACAATAAATGTAAAATCTAGCATGTTGGAACTGTAAATTATTTTCAATCTTAAAGGAGTGAGATTATAGGGCCTCAATCATGTGACAGGCAGCTGTTACCTAGGCAACTAGAGACTTTGTTTCTCTGATTATAGATTATTCTTGTTTCTTATCTACATTATTTTAAAAATATTACAAATGACTAAAGGGCCAGAGCAGACCTCTTCTCCTTTCACAGTAGATCTTCATTATAGATTAACTTCCTTCTTACTTTTCTCACAAAGACTGCATGACTATCACATCCTCTTAAAATGAAATGTTGGGCCAGGCTCACGCCTGTAATCTCAGCACTTTGGGAGGCTGAGGCTCGTGGATCACCTGAGGTTCAGAGTTCGAGATCAGCCTGACCAATATGGTGAAACCCTGAAAGATGGAATGTTAAGTACATTATATTACATTGGAAAGGTAATGAAAACTAGCACAAAGAAAAGAAAACAGCCTGGGAGTGGTGGCTCATGCCTGTAATCCCAACACTTTGGGAGGCTGAGGTGGGCAGTTGACTTGAGGCCAAGAGGTCCAGACCAGCCTGGCCCACATGGTGAAACCCGGTCGCTACTGAAAATACGAAAATTAGCTGTGTGTGGTTGCAGGCACCTGTGGTCCCAGACACTTGGGAGGCTAAGGCAGGAGACTTGCTTGAGCCTAGGAAACAGAAGTTGCAGTGAGCCAAGATTGCACCACTGCGTTCCAACCTGGGCAACAGAGTGCGATTTTATCTAAAAAAAAAAAAAAGAAAAAAAGAAAAAGAAAAAGAAACAAGAGAAGAAAGAAAACAAAAACTAGAACTAATTAAATTGCTGTAATCAGAAAACAGACTAGTATAGAAAATGTTATAATCCTACTAAACCTGTTTTCTGTCTTTGTAAGAAAGAATTCAAGGGCAGGATGCAGTGGTTCATGCTTGTAATCTCAGGGAGGCCAAGGCAGCATGATCTTGTGAGCCTGGGAGTTTGACATCAGCCTGGGCAATATAGTAAGATCTCATCACTTATTTATTTATTTATTCTTTAGAGACTGGGTATCGCTATGCAGCCCAGGCTGGAGTGCTGTGGCTATTCACAGGCACGATCCCACTACTGATCAGCACGGGAGTTTTGACCTGCTCCGTTTCCGACCTGGGCCGGTTCACTCCTGCTTAGGCAACCTGGTGGTCCCCCTCCCCTGGGAGGTCACCATATTGATGCTGAACTTAGTGCGGACACCCGATCGGCATAGTGCACTACAGCCCAGAACTCCTGGACTCAAGTGATCCTCCAGCCTCAGACTAGTAGCTGGGACTACAGGCACGCGCCACCGTGCCTGGCAAGATCTCATCTCTTAAAAAAAATTAAAAATTGGCTGGGTGTGTTGGCTCAGGCCTGTAATCCCAGCACTTTGGGAGGCCGAGACGGGATGATCATGTGAGATGAAGAGTTTGAGGCCAGCCTGGCCAACATGGGGAAATCCAATTCTACTAAAAATACAAAGGCCGGGCGCAGTGGCTCACACCTGTAATCCCAGCACTTTGAGAGTCCGAGGCAGGCGGATCACGAGGTCAAGAGATCGAGACCATCCTGGCCAACATGGTGAAATGCCGTCTCTACTAAAAATACAAAAGTTAGCCAGGCATGGTGGCACACGCCTGTGGTCCCAGCTACTCGGGAGGCTGAGGTGGAAGTATTGCTTAAACCCAGGAGGCGGAGGTCGCCGTGAGCCGAGATTGCTGCCACTGCAATCCAGCCTGGTAACAGAGCAAGACTCCGTCTCAAAAAAATAAAAATAAAAAATAAAAAATTAGTCGGGCATGGCAGCAGGCACATGTAATCCCAGCTACTTGGGAGGCTGAGGCAAGAGAACCGCTTGAACCTGGGGACAGAGGTTGCACTGAGCTGAGATCGCACCATTGCACTCCAACCTGGGAGACAGAGCAAGACTCTATCTTAAAAAAAAAAAAAAAAAAGGCCAGGTGTGGTGGCCTATGTCTATAATACCAGCACTTTGGAAAGAGGACAAGGCAGGTGGATCATGAAGTCAGGAGTTTGAGACCAGCCTGGCCAAGATGGTGAAGCCCTGTCTCTACTAAAAATACAAAAATTAGCTGGACATGGTGGCTCATGCCTGTAATCCCAGCACTTTGGGAGGCTGAGGTGGGTGGATCATGAGGTCAAAAGATCGAGACCATCCTAGCCAACTTGGTGAACCCCATCTCTACTAAAAATACAGAAATTAGCTGGGCATGGTGGCGCACACCTGTATTCCGAGCTACTCGGGAGGCTGAGGCAGGAGCGCTTGAATCTGGGGGGTGGAGGTAGCAGTGAGCCGAGATCTCGCCATTGCACTCCAGCCTGAGTGAGAGGCGAGACTGTCTCAAATAAATAAATATAAATTAAAAATAAAGAAAAATAGAAACTTAACAGAGCGAGACTCCATTTAAAAAACAAAGTTTTGCTCAAAGCAATAGGAAAAAAAGGAAAAAACCAAAACAAGACAAAACAAAAAGTTAGCCAGGTGCGGTGGCAGTTACCTGTAATCCCAGCTACTCTGGAGGCTGAGGCTTGAGGAATATGGGGATCGCTTGAACCTGGGAAGCAAAGGTTTCAGTGAGCAGACATCATGCCATTGCACTCTAGCCTGGGTGAGAGAGTGAGACTGTCTCAAATAAATAAATTAATTAAAATTAAAAATAAAGAAAAATAGAAAGAAACTTAACTTCTATTTCGAGACGGAGTTTCTTTCTTGTTCTGTGTTCTTCCTGACCTCGTGATCCACCTGCCTTGGCCTCCCAAAGTGCTGGGATTACAGATATGAGCCACCACACCTGACCAACTTTAATTTTTTGAGACAGGGTCTTGCTCGACTTCCCAGGCTCCAGTGATCTTACCACCTCAACCTTCCCAATAGCTGGGACCACAGGCTCGGGCCACCACGTCCGGCTACTCTTTGTTTTTTTTGTAGAGATGGGTTTTCGCCATGTTGCCCAGGTTGGTCTGAAACTCCTGGGCTCAAGCAATCCACATGCCTCAGCCTCCCAAGATGCTGGGATTACAGGCCTGAACCACCATGCCCAGCTGCTTTATTGTTTTTTTTCCTGAATGTTTATTGTTTTTTTTGTTTTTTTGAGATGGAATTTTGCTCTTGTTGCCCAGGCTGGAGTGCAATGGCGGGATCTCGACTCACTGCAATCTCCACCTCCCGGGTCCAAGAGATTCTCCTGCCTCAGCCTCCTGAGTAGCTGGAATAACAAGCATGCGCCACCAAGCCCTGCTAATTTTGGAGAGACAGGGTTTCTCCATGTTGGTCAGGCTGGTCACCAACTCCCGACATCAGACCATCCACCCACCTCAGCCTCCCAAAGTGCTGGGATTACTGGCATAAGCCACCGAGCTCAGTTTGAATATTTTTTATTTGTGGTTGGTTGAATCTATGGGTGAGGAACCTATGGATAAGGAGAGCCGACTGGTTAAGTGAAATTTAAAGAGTATACGACATATATGCTTTTGTGTAAGGCTTTTTTTTTTTTTCACTGTGCAACCCACTTCAGTGCCAGCAGCCTACGGGCACAGAGGCCAGGCAATGGTTTGGGGACACAGTTTGCTCTGGCATGGGTTAAATCCAAATCCATGCATAAGGCTTTTAAAACTTAGCATAATGTGGGCTGGATACAGTGGCTCACACCTGTAATCCCAGCACTTTGGGAGGTTGATGCGTGGGGATCACCTAAGGTCAGGAGTTCCCGATCAGTCTGGCCAACATGGTGAAACCCCGTCTCTAATAAAAATAAAAAACAATTAGCTGGGCATGGTGATTTGTGCCTATAAACCCAGCTACTCAGGAGGCTGAGACAGAAGAACTGCTTGAACCTGGGAGATGGAGGTTGCAGTGAGCTGAGATCACACCATTGCACTCCAACCTGGGTGACAGAGCAAGACTCTATCAAAAAAAAAAACTTATGTTTTCAGATTTCATCCATGCTGTTGTATTTGTAGGTATTTGTTCCTGAACATTATTTAATTTAATTTTTTTTAAGACAGAGTTTCGCTCTTGTTGCCCAGGCTGGAGTGCAATGGCCCAATCTTGGCTCACCATAACATCCACCCCCCCGGGTTCAAGTGATTCTCCTGCCTCAGCCTCTTGAGTAGCTGGGATTACAGTTGCCCGCCACCACGCCTGGCTAATTTTTTGTATTTTTAGTAGAGATGGTGTTTTACCATGTTGGCCAGGCTGGACTCAAAACACCAGACCTCAGGTGATCCACCCGCCTTGGCTTCCCAAAGTGCTGGATTACAGATGTGAACCACCATGCCTGGCCCTATTTTATTTTATTTTTGAAACAGAGTTTCAGTCTTGCTGCCCAGGCTGGAGTGCAGTGTTGCAATCTCTGCTCACTGCAACCTCTACCTTCCGGGTTCAAATGATTCTTTTGCCTCAGCCTCCCAAGTAACTGGAATTAAAGGCATATGCCACCATGCCTGGCTAATTTTTGTATTTTTAGTAGAGATGGAGTTTCGTCATGTTGGCCAGGCTGGTCTGGAACGCCTGACCTCAGGTGATCCACCAGCCTTGGCCTCTCAAAGTGCTGAGAGATTAACAGGCGTCAGCCACTGTGCCCAGCCCTGAACATTATGTTATGTAAGGCTGTACCACGATCTATTTATCTATTCATCTGTTGATGGACATTGAGGTTATTTCCAGATGTTGGCCATTGTGAATAGAGCTGCTATGAACATTCTTTTTTAATTAATTTATTTTTTAATTTCCTTTTTTTGTGTGAACATTCTTTTTTACTGTTTTGAGACGGAATCGCACACTGTCACCAGGGTTGGAGTGCAATGGCGCAATCTCAGCTCACTGCAACCTCTGCCTCCCAGGTTCAAGCAATTCTCCTTGCTTCAGCCTCCCAAGTAGCTGGGATTAGAGGCGCCCGCCACCACACCCGGCTAATTGTTTTACTCCTCACCTCCTTATCCACCCACCTCGGACTCCCAAAGTGCTGGCATTACATGAACATTCTTGTATAACAGATGTGAGATGTGCCTGTAGTCCCAGCTATTTGGAAGGCTGAGGCTGGAGGATCTCTTGAATCCAGGAGTTCTGGGCTGTAGTGTGCTATGCCGATCGGGTATCCGCACTAAGTTCGGCATCAATATGGTGATTTCCTGGGAGAGCGGGACCACCAGGTTGCCTAAGGAGGGGTCAACAGCCCAGGTCGGAAACGAAGCACGTCAAAACTCCCGTGCTGATCAGTACTGGGATCCTGCCTGTGAATAGCCACTGCACTCCAGCCTGGGCAACATAGCGAGACCCCATCTCTAAAAGAAAAAAAAAAGATGTGAGATTTTTTAGTCCACTGTTTTCCCCACCTCACTGTAGTGTAAAAGCAAGAATATGCTCTTTGGGCTGGGCACAGTGGCTCATGCCTGTAATCCAAGCACTTTGGAGGCCAAGGTGGGCGGATCACCTGAGATCGGGAGTTCAAGACCAGCCTGACCAACAAGGTGAAACCCCATCTTAAAAAAAAAAAAAAGAATGTGCTCTTTGTTGTACAGCAGTTTTAATAAAATCACTAGGAATAGTTTAATACCTATATGATCCTTTCATTGACCTCATGAAAGCATTTGGGTTCTAGCAACTGCAGGTAAGAAGAGCTGGGTCAAGTAATTCAACACGGCCATAGCATCAGCCTGGCCTGAGTTCATATCACATTTGATATGTGAGCCATACTTTGAGATGGAAGGTGTCCAGATACAAAAGGGTCCTTGCTGATGCTTGGAGGTGGAGAACCGATCTTGTCTATACCCTTAAGTTTAATAAGGAGTTCCTAACTACGAAAGAGACTCTTTATCTGCTGCCAAATGGTCTTAATCCTATTTCCTCTTTCTTGCTTCCCCCATAGGACTGACCTGAAAGCAAAGATCTGTAACTCTAGCCTTACTGTGCAAGCCCATGGCACTTTCAGTATATCTGCCTGTTCAGCAGAAGCTAGATATGTCCTTGCATTGCAACAACTAATGGTGAGTCAGCTGTGTAAGGTCAAGTGCTACTCCCATATGCATGCAACACTTTCTGATGACCTCAACTCTAGTCTTTAAATTGAAGTACAACACTGTACAAATATGATAGTATTAAGAGTATCAGCCTTCGCCGGGTGCGGTGGCTCACACCTGTAATCTCAGCACTTTGGGAGACTGAGGCAGGCGAATGGCCTGAGGTTGGGAGATCAAGACCATCCTGGCTAACATGATGAAACCCCATCCCTACTAAAAATACAAAAAATTAGCTGGAGTGTCATGCACCTTTAGTCCCAGCTACTTGGGAGGCTAAGGCAGGAGAATTGCTTGAACCCAGGAGGTGGAGGTTGCAGTGAGCTGAGATTGGGCCATTGCACTACAGCCTGGGTGACAGAGCAAGACTCCATCTCAAACAAAAAAGTATCAGTTTTCAGTGAATTTTTCATATTTCTCTCTCTATATAAACCAAGACAGTATTTTTAAACTTTTTCTTTTAGACAAGGTCTTGTTCTGTTGCATAGACTAAAGTGCAGTGGCGCGATCACAGCTCACTACAGCCACCAGCTCCCCCTAAGCAATCCTCACACCTCAGCTTCCGAAATTGTACCACTTACTCCAGCCTGGGCAATAGAGTGAGATGCCATCTAAATAAATAAATAAATAGGGCCGGGCATGGTGGTTCACGCCTGTAATCCCAGCACTTTGGGAGTCCGAGATGGGACCACAGGTGTGCACCACCATGTCCATCGACCTCAGATGATCAGCCTGCCTCGGCCTCCCAACGTGCTGGGATTATAGGCGTGAGCCACCACACCCAGTCAATTTTTTTTTCAGGAGTTTTGCTCTTGTCACCCAGGCTGGAGTACAGTGTGTGATCTCAGCTCATTGCAACCTCTGCTTCCCAGGTTCCAGTGATTCTCCTGCCTCAGCCTCCTGATGGGACGCCCGCCACCACACCCAGCTAATTTTTGTATTTTTATTAGAGACAGGGTTTTGCCATGTTGGGCAGACTGGTCTCGAACTCCTGACCTCAGGTGACCTGCCCGCATTGACCTCTCAAAGTGCAGGGATTACAGGTGTGAGCCACCGTGCTGGGCCAAGTCCAGCTAATTTTTACATTGTTTTTGTAGAAATGGGGACTCTCCATGTTGCCCAGGCTGAAAACATTTTTTTTCCTTTGAAAAGAAACATATCTTTCTTGCAGGAATTTTCTTCCGAGGGAAGATTCCTAAGGCCTTTTTGTATTGTGATTTCTTTTTGTTTTTGCTATATTTCTTTTCTTTTTTTCTTTTTTTTTTGAGACAGGGTCTCCCTCTGTCACTCAGGCTGGAATGCAATGGTGTGATCTCAGCTCACTGCAACCTCAGCCTCCTGGGTTTAAGCGATTCTCCTGCCTTAGCCTCCCAAGTAACGGGGATTACATGTGTGTGCCACCATGCCCAGCTAATATTTGTAGTTTTAGTAGAGATGGGATTTCGCCATGTTGCCCAGGCTAGTCTCAAACTCCTGACCTCAAGTGATCTGCCCACCTCGGCCTCCCAAAGTGCTGGAATTAAAGACCTGAGCCACCATGCCTGGCCTAAAGATTCTTTTAATGCAGAGCTGAATCAACAAGAAAGTAGGTGTTATAGATTGTTAGTAGAGACGGAGTTTTGACACATTGCCTAGGTTGGTCTCAAACTACTGGGCTTAAGTGATCTGCCCATCTTTGTCTCCCTAAGTGCTGGGATTACAGGAGGGAGCCACTGTGCCTGGTGCTAAGATATTTCCAATAGTGGTTTAACAGCAGATAACAAAATGAAATGGAATATTCAAAGAGATAATGTCTCAGAATATTCTAGAATCAATAGATAACGGTGAATAATGATACTTTTACATGGCTTATAAGACCTCAATTGATAGCCCCTCTTAAGCCTTTTAATTATTTTCTGCCGACATTCCTCCAACTTTTTATGTCGCTTATTAACTAGGGCAGGCTTGTTCGACTTGCAGCCCCAGATGGCTTTGAATACAGCCCAACACAAATTCGTGAACTTTCTGAAAACATTTTGAGGGTTTTTTTGGTGATTTTTTGGCAGTGTCTGATTAACATAGTGCTCACAGATTGGTTCGATCAGGTATGATGTTTACATAGCTTTCAGGGAAGCCTGGCATCACCACCCTAATCTTAGGCAAAGGAATTTTCCCCGTGGCTGGAGTCATCTTGTCTCCTTCTTACTGTACCTGGCTGGCAGAGAAGGGAAGATGGATCCACCATTTTGAACGATTGGCACAACTGCCAGCATCTATGTCTGCAACTCTATTTTATAGACTGCTCTTTGTTAGAAAGGAAAATGTTTTGGGGCTGCTTTTCATTAAAAGGAAAACTGGCTGGGCATGGTGGCTCACACCTATAATCCCAGCACTTTTAGAGGCTGAGGCTGAGGTGGGAGTGAGGTCAGCATAGTGAAACCCCATCTCTACACTAAAATACAAAAATTAGCCAGGTGTGGTGGCACATGCCTGTAATCCCAGCTACTCAGGAGGCTGAGGCAGGAGAATTGCTTGAACCTGGGAGGCAGAGGTTGCAGTGAGCCGAAATTGTACCACTTACTCCAGCCTGGGCAGTAGAGTGAGATGCCATCTAAATAAATAAATAAATAAATAAATAGGGCCGGGCATGGTGGTTCACGCCTGTAATCCCAGCACTTTGGGAGTCCGAGGCAGGTGGATCACGAGATCAGGAGATTGAGACCGTCCTGGCCAACATGATGAAACCCCATCTCTACTAAAATACAAAAAAAAAAAAATTAACTGGGCATGGTGGCTCGTGCCTGTGGTCCTAGCTACTCAGGAGGCTGAGGCAGGGGAATCGCTTGAACCCAGGAGGCGGAAGATGCGGTGAGCCGAGATCATGCCACTGCACTCCAGCTTGGCGAGACTCCGTCTCAAAAAAAAAAAAAAATGCTGGGCGCGGTGGCTCACGCCTGAAATCCCAGCACTTTGGGAGGCTGAGGCGGGCAGATCATGAGGTCAAGAGATCAAGACCATCCTGGCCAACATGGTGAAACCTGGTCTCTGAAAATAAATAAATAAATAGTCGGGTGTGCTGGCTCATGCCTGTAATCCGAGCACTTTGGAAAGCCAAGATGGGAAAATCCCTCGAGTCCAGGAGTCTGAGCAATTTATTGAGACTCCATCTCTATTTTAAAAAAATGCTGGCCGGGTGCGTTGGCTCATGCCTTTAATCCCAGCACTTTGGGAGGCCAAGGTGGATGGATAATGAGGTCAGTAGTTTGAGACCAGCCTGGCCAATATGGTGAAACCCCATTTCTACTAAAAATACCAAAATTTTGGTGGCACACACCTGTAGTCCCAGCCTTGAGAGGCCGAGGCAGGAAAATCACTGGAACCCAGGAGGCAGAGGTTGCAGTTAGCCAAGATCATGCCACTGCACTCCAGCCTGGGTAACAGAGGAAGACTCCAACTCAAAAAAAAAAAAAAAAAAAAAAGGCTGAGCGTGGCTCACGCCTGTAGTCCCAGCACTTTGGGAGGCTGAGGCGGGCAGATCACCTGAGGTCGGTAGTTGGAGACCAGCCTGACCAACATGAAGAAACCTACTCTCTACTAAAAATACAAAAGATTAGCTGAGTGTGGTGGCACATGCCTGTAATCACAGCTACTCAGGAGGCTGAGGCAGGATAATCGCTTGAACTTGGTAGGCGGAGGTTGCGGTGAGCCGAGATCATGCCATTGCACTCCAGACTGGGTGAAAAGAGTGAAACTCTATCTCAAAATAAATAAATAAATAAATTAAATTAATTAAAAATAAATAAGAAATGTAGACTGGATGCGGTGGCTCATGCCTGTAATCCCAGCAGTTTGGGAGGCTGGGGTAGGCGGATCACTTGAGGCCAGGGGTTCGAGACCCAGTTAGCCAACATGGTGAAACCTCATCTCTACAAAAAATAAAAAATAATAATAATAAAAAAATTACCTGGGCATGATGGTGGGCTCCTGTAATACCAGCTACTTGGGAGGCTGAGACACAAGAATTGCTTGAACCTGGGAGGTGGAGGTTGCAGTAAGCCGAGGTTGAGCCACTGCATTCCAACCTGGGCGACAGCGAAAGACAACATCTCAAAAAAAAAAAAAAGCTAACTTCATCTTCACAATAAGCTTAGGGAGCACATAGAATAACATGAGTAGTTTCCTTAGCCTTTGAGATGACTCTTCCTTGCAAAAGTAATCGAGAGTACAAAAAAAAAATAAGATGACTCTTCCTAATTCCCTCTCTAAATTCGTGCCATTCTGGGACAGTTGCTCTCAACTGAAGGTGCCCCTCAGAATTGCATCTGAAAGTTTATTTTAAAAATACACATGCAGGTTTCCATTTCAGAGGTACTGAATCAGAATTCCTGAGATTAGAGGGTTTTTTTTGCCTGTTTGTTTATTATTTGCTCTTTAATTCTTTTATTGAGTGCAGTGGCTCAATCTTGGCTGACTGCCACCTCTGCCTCTGGGTTCAAGTGATTCTGTTGCCTCAGCCTCCCATGTAGCTGGGACTACAGGCCTGCACCACTATGCCTGGCTGATTTTTTTTTTTTTTTTTGAGACGGATTCTTGCTCCGTTGCCAGGCTGGAGTACAGTGGCACAATCTCGGCTCATTGCAACCTCTGCCTCCCAGGTTCAAGCAATTCTGCTGCTGCAACCTCCCGAGTAGCTGGGACTACAGGTGTTTGCTACCATGCCCATCTAATTTTTTTTTCTTTTCCTCCCCCCAGCTAATTTTTGTGTTTTTAGTAGAGACGTGGTTTCATCATGTTGGCCAGGATGGTCTCTGTCTCTTGACCTTGTGATCCGCCAGCCTCGGCCTCCTAAAGTTCTGGGATTACAGGAGTGAGCCACCGTGCCCGGCCTGATTCCGGTGGCGTGATCTCAGCTCACTGCAACGTCTGCCTCCCGGGTTTAAGCGATTCTTCTGCCTCAGCCTCCTCAGCAGCTGGGACTACAGGCAAACGCCGTCACACCCAGCTAATTTTAATATTTTTAGTAGAGACGGGGTTTCACTATATTGGCCAGGATGGTCTTGACCTCCTGACCTCGTGATCCACCTGTCTCAGCCTCCCAAAGTGCTGGGATTACAGGCATGAGCCACCACACCCGGCCTGATTTTTGTATTTTTAATAGACACGGGGTTTCACCATATTGGCTAGGCTGGTCTCTAACCCCTGACATCTGGTGTTCTGCCTGCCTCAGCCTCCTAAAGTGTTGGGATTACAGGCATGAGCCACCACACCCAGCCAGTTCAGTGCATTTTGACAATTGTATACATACAAGTAACTTACTACCTAAAACAACATAAAAAATTAACATTTTCATTATTGTCAGAGAATTTCCTTATGTGCACTCAAGCCAATTCAATGTCTACCACAGGCAAACACTTCTTTTTTCTTTTTTGAATTTTTTTTTTGACTTTTTAGTAGAGACGGGGTTTCATCATGTTGACCAGGATGGTCTCAATCTCCTGACTTTGTGATCTGCCCACCTTGGCCTCCCAAAGTGCTAGGATTACAGGCATGAGCCACAGCTCCCGACCACTTTTTTCTTTTTTTGAGGCAGGTTTTAATTTGTCACCCAGGCTGGAGTGCAGTGGTGTGATCATAGCTCACTGCAGCCTCAAATTCTCGAGCAATCCTTCTGCCTCAGCCTCTGGAGTAGCTGGGACTATGGGTGCATGCCACCATGTCCAGCTAATTTTTTCAAAAAAAGTTTTTTTTTGTAGAGATGGGATCTTGAAATCCTGGGTTCAAGCAATCCTCCTATCTCAGCTTCCCAAAGTGCTGAGATTACAGGTGTGAATCACTGCACCTACCTGCACTGTTCTGATTTCTACCACCATAATTTAGTATTGGAATGCTAGGATTTTTAAAAAATACAGGTAAGTAGCCAAGTGTGGTGGCCCATGCCTGTAATCCCAGCAGTTTGGGAGCGGATTACCTGAAGTCAGGAGTTTGAGACCAGCCTGGCCAACATGGTGAAACCCAATCTCTACTAAAAATACAAAATTAGCTGAGTGTGGTGGCGGGCACCTGTAATCCCAGCTACTCAGGAGGCTGAGGCAGGAGAATCTCTTGAACGCGGGAGGCAGAGGTTGCAGTCAGCCGAGATGGTGCCATAGCACTCCAGCCTGGGCAATAAGAGTGAAATTCCATCTTAAACAAAAAAAAGAAAGAAAATACAGGTAAGTGTATTATGAATGAAGTAGAGTGGCCTATAATCCCAGTGGCCCAGAAGTTGAAGACAAGCCTGGGCAACATGGCAAACCCTGTGTCCACTAAAAATATAAAAATATTTATATTTTTTATTTCGCCATGTTGTCCTGGCTGGTCTCGAAATGCTGACCTCAAGTGATCGCCCACCTTGGCCTCCCACAGTGCTGGGATTACAGGCATGAGCCACTGTGCCCAGCCACCAGGTTATTTTTTTTTGTATTTTTAGTAGAGATGGGGTTTCATCATGTTGGCCAGGCTGGTCTCAAACTCCTGACCTCAAGTGATCCACCCACCTTGGCCTCCCAAAGTGCTGGAATTATAGGCATGAGCCACTGAGCCTGGCCAGGATTTTATTACTAAGGATGAAGAAATGAGATTAGTGAATCAAAACTATACATATTTCTATTATATATTACTGTTTAGTATACGGTAGTGTTATATCATTGTTTAATATGTTTTTAGTATTTATGGAATACCAGAAAAACATACAATAAAACCGTTTTTTTTTTTTTTTTTGAGATGGAGTCTTGCTCTGTCGCCCAGGCTGGAATGCAGTAGCATAATCTTGGCTCACTGAAACCTCCACCTCCCAGGTTCAAGCGATTCTCCTGCCTCAGCCTCCTGAGTAACTGGGACTATAGGCGCCTGCTACCATGCCTGGTTAATTTTTGTATTTTTAGTAAAGACAGAGTTTCACCCTATTGACCATGCTGGTCTTGAACTCCTGAACTTGTGATTCGCCCACCTGTTGGGATTACAGGCATGAGCCCCCTTGCCCTGCCAAAACTGTTTTTCTTTAAAACAAACTAAATTGAGCTGGGCGTGGTGACTCATGCCTATAATCTTAGCACTTTGGGAGGCCCAGGTAGGAGAATTACTTGACTTCAGGAGGTTGAGACCAGCCTGGGCAACGTAGTGAGACCCCATCTCTACAGAAAAAACTAGCCAGGCATGGTGGTAGCCGCCTGTAATCTCAGCTACTTGGGAGGCTGAGGTGGGAGGATTGCTTGACCCCAGGAGGTTGAGGCTGCAGTGGACTGAGACTGCCACTGTACTCCAGCCTGGACAATAGAAAACTATCAAAAAAAAAAAAAAAAAAAAAAAAGCAAGGCATGGTGGGGCATGCCTTTAGTCCCAGCTACTCCAGAGGCTGAGGTCAGAGGATAGCTTGAGCCTGGGAGGCTGAGTTTGCAGTGAGCCACTGCACTCCATCCTGGGCTACAGAGAAACACCCTGCCGGCCAGGCATGGTGGCTCACACCTGTAATCCTAGCACTTTGGGAGGCCGAGGTGGGTGGATCACCTGAGGTCAGGAGTTCAAGACCAGCCTGGCCATCATGGTGAAACCCCATCTTTAAAAAAAAAAAGAAAAAAGAAAAAGAGAAACACCCTGCCTCACAGACACCCCCAAAAAAACAAAAAACCGGCCCGAGTGCCATAGCTCATACCTGTAATCCCAGCACTTTATGGGGCTGAGGCGGGTGGATCACTTGAGGTCGGGCGTTTGCTACCAGCCTGACTAACATAGAGAAACCCCATCTCTACTAAAAATACAAAATTAGCCGGGTGAGGTGGTGCATGCCTGTAGTCCCAGCTACTCCAGAGGCTGACGCAGGAGAATCGCTTGAACCCAGAAGGCGGAGGTTGCCGTGAGCCGAGATCACACCATTGCACTCCAGACTGGACAACAAGAGCGAAACTCTGTCTCAAAAAAAGAAAAGAAAAGAAAAGAAAAGAGAAAGACCATGTTACTAATTTAAATTCCATCAGTGGAGGGAGGTGGCTCGTGCCTGTAATTCCAGCATTTTGTGAGGCTGAGGCACTTGAGTCCAGGAGTTGGAGACCAGCCTGAGCAACATGGCAAAACCCTGTCTCTACAAAAAATATAAAAATTAGCCTGGTGTGGTGGCTCATGTCTGTAGTTCCAGCTATTTGGAAGGCTGAGGTGGGAGGATTCCTTGAACCTGGGAGGGCAAGGCTGCAGTGAGCCGAGTTCATACCACTGCTCTCCAGCATGGGCAACAGAGTGAGATCCTGTCTCAAAAATAAAAAATAAAAATAAAATAGAGATGGGGTCTCTTTATATTGCCTAAGTTGGCCTTGAATTCTTGGCCTCAAGAGAGCCTCCAACCTTGCCCCCACAAAGTGCTGAAATTATACGTGTAAGCCACCACGACTGGCCCCAATATACTCTTTTTTTTTTTTTTTTTTGGAGATGGAGTATTGCTCTGTCACCCAGGCTGGAGTACAGTGGCACAATCTCGGCTCACTGCAACCTCTGTGCCTCCCAGGTTCAAGCTATTCTCCTGCTTCAGCCTCCCAAGTAGTTGAGTCTATAGGCACGTGCCACCATGCCCAGCTAATTTTTATATTTTTAGTAGAGACAGGGTTTCACCATATTGGTCAGGCTGGTCTTGAACTCCTGACCTTGTGATCTGTCCACCTTGGCCTCTGAAAGTGCTGGGATTACAGGCGTGAGCCACCACGCCTGGCTTTTTTTTTTTTTTTTTTTGAGATAGAGTCTGTGTCTCCCAGGCTGGTGTACAGTGGTACAATCTAGGTTCACTGCAGCCTCTATCTTCCAGGCTCAAGCAACCCTCCCATCTCAGCCTCCCGAGTAGCTGGGAGCACAGACATGCACCACCACACCTGGCTAATTTTTGTGGACATGAGGTTTCACGATATTGCCCAGGATGGTCTTGAACTCCTGAGCTCAAACAATCCACTTGCCTTGGCCTCCCAAAGTGCTGGGATTACAGGAGTGAGCTACTGGTCTTCAATATGTTCTTTTTTTTTTTTTTTTTTGAGACAGAAGTTCACTCTTGTCCCCCAGGCTGGAGTGCTGTGGTGTCATCCCCGCTCACTGAAACTTCTGCCTCCCAGGTTCAGTGGATTTTTCTACTCTCAGCCTCCTGAGTAGCTGGGATTACAGGTGCGTGCCACTACACCCAGCTAATGTTTATATTTTTAGTAGAGACTGGATTTCACCATGTTGGCCAGGCTGGTCTTGAACTCCTGACCTTAGTGTTCAAGGAGTGCCTCCCAAAGTGCTGGGATTACAGGTGTGAGCCACCGTGCCTGGCGTCAATATGCTCTTTTAAACTAGAGACTGGGCCTTCACTTCTTGGAAATATTCTTGTGCCATTTCTTTGATAATTTTGTTCCGACTGTTCTCTCTCTCTTTTTCATCTTTATTTTGAGATAGGGTCTTACTTTATTGCCCAGGCTGGAGTGCAGCGGCTCAATCTTGACTCACTATAACCACCACCTCCCAGACTCAAACCGGCCTCCCACCTCACCTACCAAGTAGCTGGAGCTACAGGTATATGACAGCATGCCAGGCTAATTTTTTTTTTTTTTTTTTGAGATGGAGTTTTGCTCTTGTTACCCAGGCTGGAGTGCAATGGCACGATCTTGGCTCACCGCAACCTCTGCCTCCTGGGTTCAAGCAATTCTCCTGCCTCAGCCAGCCGAGTAGCTGGGAGTACAGGCGTGTGCCACCATGCCTAGTTGATTTTTTAGTAGAGATGGGGTTTCACCATGTTGACCAGGATGGTCTCGATCTCTTGACCTTGTGATCCACCTGCCTCGGCCTCCCAAAGTGCTGGGATTATAGGCGTGAGCCACCGCGCCAGGCCTAATTTTTGTATTTTTTATAGAGAAGGGGTTTCACCACGTTGTCCAAGCTGATCTTGAACTGAGCTCCAGGGATCTGCCTGCCTGGGCCTCCCAAGGTGCTGGGATTATAGGCATGAGCCACTGGGCTGGGCCTGTTATCTCTTTTAGGAACTCTTTTAATTTGATATTGAAACTCTTGGACTGATCCTTTAATTTTCTCACCCTTTTTTTACTTCATCCCCATTGTTAATTTCCAAAAGCACCTCTCATTATCTATTTTTTCTTTTTCCTTTCATCAGCTTCCTCAGGTTGAATCATTATCTAATTTTTCTTATTTCCTCCTTTCTCCCTGCCTCCTTTCCTTCCTTTCTTTCCTCCTTTCCTGTCTCCCTACCTCCCTTCCTTTCTTCCTCAAAGGAATTGAGTCTTATTTTATGGTGTAAAATCTTATCTCCCTGAGAATATTAATTTACATTTTGAAAGTTTCTTCTATTGTCTGTATTATCTCTGTTTCCACTGAGTCCTGTTTTCCTCCTCTGGCCTGTTTGGTTTTTTTTTGACATGGGGATCTCTCCATGTTGGCCAGGCTGGTCTTGAACTCCTGACCTCAGGTGATCCACCCACCTTGGCCTCCGAAAATGCTGGGATTACAGGTGTAAGCTGTAAGGCTGGTTGCCTTGCTGGGATCTCGGACGCACCCCCCCCCCCCGCCCCTTTTTCCCTTCTACCAGCCCTGAGCAAGCTCAGGCATGCTCCGGGCAAGCTCAGACATGCTCGGGCATGTTCCCCTCTCCCTTGCTTGCACAGCCTGGTCTTCCCTTAAGAAGCCCAGTATGCAAACACGGTGCTGCAACTCTCGCTTCTTACGACCCAATCGCAGCTAAGCCCGAACCACCCATAGCAGCTAAGCCCTACCAACCCATAGCAGCTAAGCCCTAACAACCAAGAGCCGTCAAGCTTTAACCC
>CAUYQU010075047.1:0-34172 GCA_963574635.1 Cheracebus regulus
CTGGTCTGGAACTCCTGACTTCGTGATTTGCCCACTTCAGCCTCTCAAAGTGCTGGGATTAGAAGCACCCACGCCTGGCCTCGAGAAATGTTTTAAAGAAGAGGGAATGCCAATTTATATGTCATTCCTTCCTTCCCTCCCTCCTTCCCTCTCTCCCTCCCGACTCCCTTCACTTCATCCCCCCTCCCCCCTTCCCTTCCTTCCTTTCTTCTTTCCTTCCTTCCTTCCTTCCTTCCTTCCTTCCTTCCTTCCTTCCTTCCTTCCTTCCATCTGTCCTTCCTTCCTTCCACCCTCCCTCCATCCCTCAACCCCCCTTTCTTTTTTATTTCTGTCTTTGTGCAAACTGTAAACACCACTTAAACAGCATGGCCTCTTTGCTTAGACAAATGCCTTCGATTTAGCCTAGAAGCAGATGACCTTTTGCTGTCGTTGTTGGAAGTGGAGAAAGAAACAAGAGATCAATATCTAAAACGCCCACATTTTGCAAAATCACAGAACCCAAGTTCTGCCTGGTCATGGTTGCAGTGGAGGAATGTCTTGCTCCCACTTAAAGTCATTCTTCCTTGAGCCAACTAAGTCACTTCAAGACCAGTGGGCTCAGCTTTCCACACACATCTGCCTCTTCTTTAGGCAAACTGGGAACCAGTTCTTCCCTCTGTATCTTCAGGAAAAGACTCCTCAAAGGAGAATGAGCTCTGGGCACAGAGCCCCAAAGGGCCCAGGAGAAGAGCAAGAGTAACTGAGCAAGAGAACTGGGTGGCTGGGGGAACAAGTGTAGTAAGCAAACCTTGCATTTTATGTTTGCTTTATGTGCATACAGTGGAAAACGGATTTCAGGGATTCCAGTTCTGCCAGTTTTTCAGGGCTGAATAGGCCCTGGGCAAAGGAGAGGAGGGTCCAAAGGGGATTAAGTGGTGCAGCTGCTACACTGTTAAAGGGGGCTGGGTGGATCTTGTTTATATATAGAAAGATGTCTACGAGGGGCTGGAAATGAAAAAAAAAAAAAGCAGGTTGCAAAGTTTGTACACAACCAGGCTGAAAGCGCATTCGTCAAAATCTTGACAGTGGTTTATTGGGAGGGGCAGAGGTGTTAGAATGGTAATGGTGACATTTGCTTTCTGTACCATTTCAGTTTTTGGTTTTGTTTGTTTACAATGCACATGCATCTTTTTAACAGCATGCTTATTGAGTGTTATTTAACAGGTAGTCTAGGGGTTTGGAGCCACGCCTATTCATATGGTCTGGGAGGAGTTGCTGAATCTCAAGGAAATACCCTTGCGAGCTTCAGAGTCTGTATCTGGGACTGGGAGATCCCAGGACCTTGGGGAGAAGAGCAAATCCGAGCATGAGCCCCAGGAGCTGTACAGCAGGGCTTCTCAAACGCTGCTGTGCCAGTGCAGCACCTGGGGACCTTGGCTTATGTAGCTTCAGTTTCAGTGAATCTGGGAGGGCTCGAGACCTTTTATTTCCAACGAACACCCACGTCCCCGGACCACAGGTCTGGAAGGAGGCGCGGGGAGCCTTCTGAGGTTCCCGGTTCTCAAGAGCCAGGCATAAGGAAGGACAATCAAAGACAGAATTTAGATGTATGTATTGGAGGGAAGTTTTGGAGGAAGGGGGAGCACCGGAGCTCACCCAGCCTCCTCTCCTGTCTTTCCCGCCCCCTAGTCCAAACCCAAAACCGAGGCCAGGCGCGCCTCGCAGGGACTCCGACCTCTGCAGCGAAGCTGCGGGCTGAGCCTATCTGGCACAAACTGCGGGCCGCTGACCCCTCACGGCGGCGAGTTTGCGGCGCTGGCCCCGAGGTTCGGCGGGACGGGGGAGACGCGGCTCCGGAGTCCTCCGCGCAGCTGCGGAATCCTCAGCCGCTGCGCGTTCTGGCAGCGCGGGGCGAGGACGCGGTGGGGTGGGGTGGGGTGGGGGGCGGAGGGCCGTATCCGGGTGCCCGGCCGCGCCTTCGATCGCCGCGCACGTCCCGCCGTCCCGCGATGGCCTGGGGCGGCCCGAAGCCCGGCGGACAGCCCCTCTCCAGCTCAGGCGGGAAGGCAGCGGGTCCCTGCAGGGCCCAGGGAGCCCGGGAGCCGCCCTCTGGCATCAGTCAGTCCCGGGGCGACCTGGAGGGCGGTAGACACTGGAGAGGAGGCTTCTAGGAGGGGACCCGGCGTCGCACAGTACCGACAGCTAGCGGGGAGGAGGGAACGGGTTGCCACCTCGCCCCCAGAAGACCAGCAGTGAGCAGCCCAGTGCCTCTTCAGGCATTTTTGAAACTGGATTAACTAGGGGGGAAATTGTGGCACTGAAGTCATCGTGAGTGGCTTTTGCGCTGTGTGGAAACTCCGGTAAAACTCTTTGAGCAACTGTCTTGGCACCAGCTCTTTCACGTGTGCAGTCCTTCTGGGCCTGTCCCTGTCCTGAGCCTCCCTCCCGACCCGCGACAGGCAAAGCTGGTCCAGGCACTGTGAGGACCCTGGCAGTGGAGGAAGCCAGACCCTTACAAAACAGTGAGAAGAACCCAAACCTGCGTGTGGGGGAGCTCTGGGTGCTACAGGGACTCTAGAGGAGTGGCGGGGCTTTCCAGGGTGACTCCTGGACGGCTAGGACTAGACGCTCAGATGGACAGGAGGAAGGCGCGTGGGGATGGGGAAGCTGGGGTGGGTGGGGGAAGATGGGGAAAGCGCTGACCCACCCAGTGTGGGAGGGGTAGAGAAGCCCGCAGGGGCCAGGTTGGGACCCTGTAGGCGGGGTTAGAGTGCTTGGACTTGATCCTGACTGGTGATGGGGAGACCTATTGCTACTTATGTGCACAGTAGCGAGATCTCTGAAGAACATATCGTCCCCCAGCCCCACCCTTCAATAGTAAACTAGGTGGTCCACCGGGTGCTCCCAGGGGAATGACCCAGTGCTCTCTGAGAAGGCCGGGCTCCGTGGGGATGGAGAGAGGGCTAAGCGCGCTGGGGACCCAGGGAGAAAGGAAACATAGTCAAATTTCTGTAAAAATACGGCCACCATAGAGTCAGGCTGGAGGATGGGACGGGCCGGGGACTCTGCAGAGTCTAACAATCTAACCTGATGCCGCAGGCACCCGCAGCTTTTGGGATGTGCGAGGATAACCCTGGAGACCCAGGACCAGGGCTGAGTCTCCTCACTAGCTCTTCCTCTCTCTGGCTTACCACCTCCTGTTCTCATCTCATGTGTTTCATCAACACGTGGGCATCTGGGGTCCCAAATGTAAAGGATGCCCAGGCACAAAGTCTTCCTCTGTACCCTGAGGGAAATCTCCCTGTGTTCCCTGAGGTGAGAGGTTCCATGCCCTCCATGCCTGCAACAACCCTGGGCCCAGGGGAACACTGGGCCCCAAACCTCCTGTCCTTGGAAACCTGCAGCGCAGAGGGGTCACCTATTTACAGCCTGGATGAGCCTCTCCTGAATGCAGAGGCCTGCTGCTTCCTCCCACTGAGGGTCTGGGGTACCCTCCGGTCCAGTCAGGGTTTCTGGTTCAAATAATAACCCAGTGGACTTGCCAGCCAGCCAGAGACACCCCTGCAGGAACTCCCTGACCTGTTTACCTGATCCCCCACTTTCAGGATTCATCACAACTTGTCAAACGGGGTGGCCTCCAGTAGGGTGGACCACTCCATCAAAGCCAGTGTATGTCTAGCACCTCCTAGGGTGGGGTGCAGGGAAGGGACATGTAGGATGAAGCCCTGGAAGCCTTAGGCACTTGAGATCTGGTGGGCTGGAGGCTGAAGCCCACCCCTGCCTTGGCCTCAATTAGCAGTATCTTCATCTGTAAAACGGGAACAACGTGCCTTCCTCCTAACCCCAAAGGGGCTGCTGTGAAGATTGGCTGAGATAGCTGTTTGCAAGCTGAGCTCATGAAAGTTCATTGCGCCCCCTTCAGTCCTACTCCAATATATACCCACTGCAAAGGTGGAGGCAGCTTAACTTCAAGGGCACTTCAAGGATAGCCAGGTGGCTGTCACTCGGCTTTCCCAGATGGGACCGGGATCCTGACAGAGGGCTTGACTGGAGGGGCGGTTGCTGGTTTGCACTTTGTTAGGTTGCTTTTTTTTGTTTGTTGTCCTTTAGTTTCCTTGGGGCAGCCCCCTCTCCCTGCAAGCTCCAGGCCTTCCTCTGGGATGCTCCTGGAGCCCAGCCTCTGCTGGCACCGAGCTTAAACCAAGCTAGCTCAGGGGATCCTGGATTCACACTGCCTCACAGCCACTCAGATTCTTAGAAGACAAAAATTACAAGGAGAGGGCGTCATTTGGTTCTTACATTCCAAATCTCCCAGCAGACACCTTGGAAGCCACAAGTAGCTTCTAGAAACCCATTTTACGAATGAGAACCTGAGGTGGAGAAAGGACAACTGGAGATCTCTGCCTCTCTGAGCCCACACTCGCTGCCTCCTCCACCTCCAGGCTCTCCCTGGACTCGGCCCTCAGCCCGCAGAATCTCGGGCAAATGGCCGCAGCTCTCTCTGAGAGTCAGTTTCCTGGTCTGTAAAATGGGAGTCATGCCTTCCTCCTATAGCCAGTGAAACTAAATTAAATGATGTCTGTCAAGACACCTGAAACTCCTGGCACAATTTCGGTTGCCTTTAAGTGGTCACAGTTGTCATTAGATGGAAGTCGACATCCCAGTCATTCTAAAGGCATGCATATACTCCAAGATCCAGATTACAGACCTGATGGTTTGTCATATACAGCGAATAAACACAGAACACACCTTTGCCTGCATTTACATGCATTTTACTGACCATGTTTTACACAAGTCCGCGTGCACATCTGCACGTTTGTGCATTCTGAAGTATTTACCAAACACCTGCCAGGTGCCAGGACCCATACTCCGCATCCGGCGTGAACTGTCCTGGACCCGTCCCGGGAGCTGCGGTTCCCACTAGCCGCGCTGACCCCGGACGATTCTTGGAGCTGAGTTGTGAAAAAGACAAGCCATTTGCTTGCAAAGTTCTGACTTCTAAGGGGTCGTGTCGCACACGTTTGGGAGCCAAATGCTGTTCTTCACGAGCGATGGCTGCAATGCCTTTTTCTTTCCTTTCCTTTCCGGTGCCCGGAGCCTTGCCTCCCACCGCCACCCCTGGTTAGCTCTGCGCAAGAACGTCGTTCTGTTTGGCAGCCAGGCCGAGACGCAGCCTGAATGTGAGCAGGAATTCGGAGAAGGGAAGGGAGAGAACCAGAAAGAAGGCCCTGGAGGGATCCGGGAAGCCGTGGGAGGTCTGCGCCCTGAAGCCCCGAGAGAGCCGGCCGGTTTGGCACGGGCTCCCCACCGGCCGCCCGGCGGTCCAACAAAGGCCGGCCCCGACGCGCACCCGGTCTTTTGTGGGAGACAAACACAAAGAAGAGGAAAAAACACGGAGGAGGCCCACAGCACCAGGACGCGGAGGCCAGCCAGGAACTCCCGCAGCCGGGGCCCATTAGCCTCAGCAAGTGAGCACTCCATTCCCCAGGAAAGGGCCCCGGCTGCGGCTGCGCGCGCTGGTGGGAACCGTGGTGCCTGGGACCCGCCTAAGACGTCTACCCCCGGGTTCTGAACGCAGGACCCAGACAAGTGCTGCGGACGCCTCCAGGACGCACCAGGGCAAGCTCGGGCAGCGGGATCTAATTTCTGGTTATTCCTGGGAGAGGTTGGGAGGCACAGGAGATACAGCGAGAGGTACTGAGCATCCGATTGGCACCAGGGCTAAGGGAGCCCAAAGGGGACACAGACTTCCCCCATTTCCCAAGCTACTCTGGCAAAGGGAGGATGTTTGGGGGAGGCCGCCGGGTGAAGAAGGGGCCAGCAGCAGCACAGAGCTGCAGCCTGTGCTCCCCGCGTGGGGAGTGAGGACAGCGAGGTGCCACCGCGCAGCCCCAGAACACCCACGGCTGCCTAGGCCCGGTGGTGCGGGGCAGGCTAGGGCCTGGAGCGTCCTACGACCGTGCGTCCACGCGGAAACCTGGCTAGCAAGCCAGCTCTCCCGCCTTCGGACTCTGTCTTCCAGGCCCTACACTCGCGCCGTACCAGGACGGGGCCCCTCGACTTTCACCCCTGACTCCCAACTCCAGCCACTGGACCAAGCGTGCAAAGAACCTCAGACCACGTGCTCTCACCGCCGCAGGCCGGACGCAAGACACCAGTGGGCAGCAACAAAAAAAGAAACCGGGTTCCGGGGCACGTGCCGGCGGCTGGACTAACCTCAGCGGCTGCAACCAAGGCGTGCGCACGCTGCGCCTGCTGCTGTTTATTAGCTACACTGGCAGGCGCACAACTCCACGCCCCGGCTGGTGGCCCCACAGCGCGCACCTCCACACAAATCCTCCCTGCGGTTGGCGGGGTAGGCCCGAAGGAGGCATCTTCAAATGCTGAACCCTTTCTGATCCCCACCCCCGCTCCCTGCGTCGTCTGTGTGACAGATTCTACTAATTGAACAGTTATGGGTCATCCTTGCAACCGTTGGACGACATAACACCACGCTTCAGTTCTTCATGTTTTAAATACATATTTAACGGATGGCTGCAGAGCCAGCTGGGAAACACGCGGACTGAAAAATAATGCTCCAGAAGGCACGAGACTGAGGCGAAGGCGAGAGCCGGCTGGGTTGCTAGTGTAGACCTCAGAGGGAGACACATCTAGAACTAGGGACAATAACGTGGGTTTCTTTCTGTATTTGTTTATTTTGTAACTTTGCTACTTGAAGACTAGTTATTTACTATGCTTATTTGTTTGCTTGTTTTTAAAATCGTACTTGCACATTAAAAGTTCCCCAGCAAGGAAGAAACCCGAAGATCCTCACACTCCCTAGGAGACTGTATGCGTGTGTGCGCCAGCTCTCAGTGTCGAGCGCTAGCATCCGAGATCTGCAGAAACAAATTTCTGAATTCGAAATGTATGGGTGTGGGAAATTCAGCTCGGGGAACAGGTTATGGGTTGGGGGAGACAGGTGGCTGGCTGCCTGTACTGTAAGGAACCGGCAACGCCAGCATCTGCAGGGCTGCGCTGTAAAGGCTTAGCAATTTTTTCTGTGGGCTTGCTGCAGTCAGTCTTGAGTTTTTCCGTCTGTAAAATGGGTGAACGCATCCATACCTCAGCTACCTCAGTGAGGTGCTTCTCCAGTTCGGGCTTAATTCCTCATCCTCAAGAGTTTTCAGGTTTCAGAGCCGGCCTGCAATCAGGAAAACGTGTCCCAACACGGTCGCGAGGGGTTTGATCTTGCTGTCTGGCCCACAGAGTGGAGAAGCCATGCCCAGGCCTGAGACTTCTCTTTGCACTTCCAGAAAGCAGGTGACTGGGGCGGAAGGCTCTTTACTAAGCTTTTACAGCTCTTTGCTAAGCTTTTACAGTCCCTGCTTGAACTACAGATGCCAGCATTGCCCCTGCCCCAAGGCGTGTGAGGATCACAAAGACGATACTGAAATTTAGTATCATCCGGCTCCCCTGCTAATAAGTGGAGAGGTGTTTAACTACAGGCACGATTCTGTCCTTGTGCTGGTGCAGTTACTGTACGGAAATAACCCGTCCCTGTACCCACACCATCCTCAACCTAAAGGAGAGTTGTGATTTCTTTTAAAAGACTCTTCTGGAGTCCGTCCCCTCCTGGCTTGCCCGCCCTCTGCCCCTCAAGGCCCTGCCCCCAGCTGGGGGCGCCACCGGCCACCGGCGGAGCTGCAGCCACAGCAACGTCCTAGAGGCACAAGGAGAGCGCTGAGAAAGTGAGGACTTTGTGCCTGGGCATCGTTCACATTTGGGGCCCCAAATGCCCACGTGTTGATGAAACCCGTGAGATGCGAACAGGCGGTGAGAAACCAGAGAGAGGAAGAGCTAGCGAGGAGACTCCAGCTCCGGATCCTGGGTAGCCAGGGTTATCCGCGCGCACCCCAAAGGCTGCGGCTGCGTGAGGCATCCGGTTAGATTGTTAGACTCTGCAGAGTCCCCGTCCCATCCAATCCCCCAGCCTGACTCTGTGGTGGCCGTATTTTTACAGAAATTTGACTGTGCTCCCTTTCTCCCTGGGTCCCCAGCGCGCTCAGCCCTCTCTCCACCCCCCTTGAACCCGCCCTTCTCCTCCCCCTCGCCTGTCACTGCCTCCTCGGGTCCCTCCTCCAGTCCCTCTCCAAGAATCTCCCTGCCACGGGCGCCCATTGGTTGTGCGCTGGGAGGAGGCGTGTGCCGGGCTTGGTGAGTTTCATTGAGCGGAATTAGCCCGGATGACATCAGCTTCCCAGCCCCCCGGCGGGCCCAGCTCATTGGCGCTGCAGCCCCTCCAGGATTCGCACATTGTTCCCCGCCCCCGCCCCGGCAACCGCTGCCACGGTCGCCGCTGCCACCGGGCTATAAAAACCGGCCGAGCCTGGAAAGGTGCGGATGCTTATTATAGAAGAACGCGACACCAGCGCCTGGTGCCAGGTTCTCCGCTGAGGCTTTTCGGAGCGAGCTCCTCAAATCACATCCACAGTAAGTGTCCCCGCCCCCCAGCAGCCCCAGCCTAGATCCCAGGGACTGACGCTCCTCAACTCGGCTGTGACCCAGAATATTCCCATGCAGGGGGTCTGGGTCCCTCCTCTGTGGGCCAGTATTCCAGGACGACTTTGCTGTTCCATCCTTCCCACACTCACCGCTGCATCCCCCTCGCCAAAAGCGAGAAGTCGGGGCGACCAAAGCTCCCACTGCCGAAGCCCCAGTCAGCTGGTGAACTCCCCCTGGTCTCCGGACGCAGCGCACGGAATCTGGGCCCCGCGCCTGCGCTGGGTGCCTGCGCGTGTGCGTGTGTTTGCTGCACGGTGTCGATGGAGATAAGGTGGATCCGTTTGAGGAACCAAACCATTAGTTCCCTATTTAGATCTCCACCCTCCCCAAAGAAAGGCTCTCACCTCCCACTCGTTTATTCCAGCCCGGGAGGCTCAGCTTCCCCATTCCTAACTGAAAGCATGAAGCCTCTAGAATGCCATACGTACCCCGAGAGTCACCAACGCTCCCTGAAATAACCTGTTGCGTGAGAGCGCAGGGGAGATAAAGAGCGCTTAATTGTAGGTACCCGCATGCAGCTAAAAGGAAGGCTGGAGAGATAGTAGCGAGGGGGACGAGGAGCCACGCGCCACCTGTGCCTGGACCCCGCGTTGCGGTACTGCGGTGCAGGCGGGAGCAGCTTTTCTGTCTCATTCACTGATTCTCTCTCTCTCTCTCTCTCTCTCTCTCTCGCTCTCCTCTCTCTCTCTCTCTCTCTCTCTCTCTCTCTCTCTCTTTCTCTCTCTTCTCCTCCTCTTCTCCTGGAAGTTTTCGGGTCGGGTCCGAGGGAAGGAAAACCCGGCGAAAGCTGCGACGACTATCCTCCCCCGGGGCCATGGACTCGGACGCCAGCCTGGTGTCCAGCCGCCCGTCGTCGCCAGAGCCCGATGACCTTTTTCTGCCGGCCCGGAGTAAGGGCAGCAGCGGCAGCGCCTTCACTGGGGGCACAGTGTCCTCGTCCACGCCAAGCGACTGCCCGCCGGAGCTGAGCACCGAGCTGCGCGGCGCTATGGGCTCGGCAGGCATGCATCCTGGGGACAAGCTAGGAGGCAGTGGCTTCAAGTCATCCTCGTCCAGCACCTCGTCGTCCACGTCGTCGGCGGCAGCATCGTCCACCAAGAAGGACAAGAAGCAAATGACGGAGCCGGAGCTGCAGCAGCTGCGTCTCAAGATCAACAGCCGCGAGCGCAAGCGCATGCACGACCTCAACATCGCCATGGACGGCCTGCGCGAGGTAATGCCGTACGCGCACGGCCCTTCGGTGCGCAAGCTCTCCAAGATCGCCACGCTGCTGCTGGCGCGCAACTACATCCTCATGCTCACCAACTCACTGGAGGAGATGAAGCGACTGGTGAGCGAGATCTACGGGGGCCACCACGCTGGCTTCCACCCGTCGGCCTGCGGCGGCCTGGCGCACTCCACGCCCCTGCCCGCCGCCACCGCACACCCGGCAGCCGCAGCGCATGCCGCACATCACCCCGCGGTGCACCACCCCATCCTGCCGCCCGCCGCCGCCGCGGCTGCTGCGGCCGCTGCCGCCGCCGCAGTGTCCAGCGCCTCTCTGCCCGGCTCCGGGCTGTCGTCTGTCGGCTCCATCCGTCCACCGCACGGCCTGCTCAAGTCTCCGTCTGCCGCCGCGGCCGCCCCTCTGGGGGGCGGGGGCGGCGGCAGCGGGGGCAGCGGGGGCTTCCAGCACTGGGGCGGCATGCCTTGTCCCTGCAGCATGTGCCAGGTGCCACCGCCGCACCACCACGTGTCGGCCATGGGCGCCGGCAGCCTGCCGCGCCTCACCTCCGATGCCAAGTGAGCCGACTGGCGCCGGCGCGTTCTGGCAAGAGGGAAGCCCGGGGGCGCGCGGAAGCGAGCTCGGGAGCTCTGTCACGGGGAGGGGCGCAGGACTGTGGACTGGGGGTGGGAGATGGTGGGGACTCCAGCATCTGGGAACCCAAGCAATGGGGGCATGCACAGAGCAGTGGGGAGTGAGGGTGATGTTTGCTTGGGGACCTGATCGAGCCCTCTCTGGCTTTAATCTGCGCTGGTCCGGTAGACACCGTTTTATGAAAAGGTACCGCTATGTGTATTCCTCACTCGAACTCCGCCCGACGCCCGACTCCTCCGGGAAAAGATTCTAAAAACTGGTTTCCCTGAGATCCTGGCCTGACTTCCAGGCTCGGCCCGGGCCGCACTTCTTGGGGGAGGGGAGTGTTACGGGAGGGGGACGTGAGGGAACTTGCTCCCCTTACTCCTTTCTTGGCCTGTGGGATACTCCCGGTAGCCCCGTCGCAGAAGCAACCGCCTGGCCGCGCCCTGCAGGGTCGTCCCCGGCCCAAGGCCAGGGGCCCCAAGTTAGTTAGAAGCCGGCGTTTGGTACCAGAAGCACTTACGGTCATATCCAATCTCAATATCTGGGTCAACTCACACCCTCTAAGAACTGTGGCTGTTCCTTCCTGTCTCTCGTTGATTTGGGAGAATACGGTTTTCTAATGAATCTGTGGATGTTCTTTCTTCAACAGGATGAGCAAGTTTACAGACATTCAGAGTAGAACCACTTGTGGATTGGAATAACCCCAAACTGCCGATTTTAGGGGCGGGTGCATTTTAGTTATTATTTTAAAATAGAAACGACCCCACCGTCTCATCTTTCCTTCTCTAAGCATAAAGCGATTTGGTTATTTTGATACCTGAGGACTTAACAGAATTAAAAGGCAGTTGCTGTGAAAACAGCTTGGTTTATTTGCGGGTTCTGTTGGCTGTTTAAAAGTTTCTTTCTTGGATGTGTAAATATATCAATGCTGAGGTAAGTGCGCGATGCTAAGCTGTTTGCTCACGTGACTGCCAGCCCCACCGGAGTCTAAGCCGGCTTTCCTCTATTTTGGTTTATTTTTGCCACGTTTAACACAAATGGTAAACTCCTCCACGTCTTCCTGCGTTTGCAAACGGCCTTGGCGCTGCCTGCGTCGCGCCCTGGGCTTCGCAGCGTCGCGGTGTAACATTCTTTCTCTGATCGCGCCGCCCCTCGCAGAGAATGTATCATCTGTTTTATTTTTGTAAAAACAAAGTGCTAAATAATATTTATTACTTGTTTGGTTGCAAAAACGAAATAAATGACTGAGTGTTGAGATTTTAAATAAAATTTAAAGTGAAGTCGGGCGATTTCCATCCGTGTGCCACCCCGGAAACGGGTTCAGGACGCGATAGCTTGGGGCGGGATTTGGAAATCGTTCCCCCAGTTTGGCGCTAGAGACACACATACATTAGCTTTCAAACATGTTCTAAACAAATCCTCCTGGTGTTTTCCACAACTTGCTTGTCCTTTTTTTTTTTTTTTTAATTTTTCGACGCCTAACCCGGAGCTGCCTTTCTCTTGGAGTATTGAGCTCGTTTATAAGCCGATATTTCTTTTCCAGAGCATCGAACACTGGGACTTGGGGGTGAGGGCTGTGCCTTTGGCAGGGGGTCTGGGCTCTCAGCGTTTCTCTCCTGTTCGATTTTTATTTCCTTTCTGCTCAGAGGAGGTCTCCCACCACACCCTCCCCCCACGGGTTTCTTTGGCATCAGCTGCGGACCTGGGTTCTGCGGAGCCAGTAGTGTTCCCAGCAAAGCGATTCGGGAGTATTTGGTGCAGAATCCACTAAAGCTTCCATTCCTTCTCAGCGATCTCCACCGCCGCCCCCCACCCCCCACCCCTTGAACTGCAAAGGATCGGGTGCTCAGCCCCGCCTGGAGGAGCCCTGGCAGCGCTTTGGCCCCTGTGCGCTTTCCTGGGGTCACCTCTGTCTTCCCTTGGCCATTGGGTTCTCACAATCCAACTGTGCGCTGCAGATTTAGGATGGGTTGTGAAGAGAGATTCTGGGTAGAAATAAAAAACTTTGGCCTTCCTGGTCAAGGACCAGGCAGATCCTGTCTGTCTCCCCGTCCCAGGGCTGGCCTGAGAATGAGCCCCTGAAAGGACAGCAGAACAGTGGGTGCGGGCACAGTAAGAACGTCCTCTGGTCCAGGGCCCTCTCTTTGACAATAGTTTTGGTGTCGACTGGCCAAAGGCCCCTGGATCTGGGGGTGCAGATTTCCCTGCTCAGAATCCCATTTATTGGGTCACATTGCTGAGCCTCACTCACCCAGGCAGCCACCCTTTGCTTAGACTTGAGGATGGCTCTGTCCCCTAGCAAGGGACAGGCGCTTCCTGGCCCTCCAGCAGACAGGACAGCAAGTGCCCAGGGATCGGGTGCTACAGGCCCAGCTTCTCACCGATGGGCTTGGCTTTTTGTGAAGGCTAGGAGGGATTTGGAGAGGCCGAGCCGCTGAGGGCTGAGGACAGGTGGAAAGCCTCCTGCCACCACCACCCCAACAGCCATGAGAATCCAAGAAGAAGAAGGAAGAGCAAGGTCTAGTCTTTTTTATTCCAAAATCCCATTTGAAGTGAAACTCGCAAAGAATTCAAAACTGGGTCCAGCTGTAGCCACAGACACACTCAAAGGGACTTCAGGTGGCCAGAACTTAGACCAGTGGGAACTGAGAACCTGGCCGGTGGAGGTGGGGGTCTGATGGCAGTTTCGGCTCTTCCACACCCACCGCCAGGCAAGTGTGCTGGTGTGGGCCCTGAGTGTGGTTGATATCTACATAGAAAGACAGTTATTGAAAGGCAATAAATCAAGTCTTTCCCTCCATCCCTACACCCAAGCTCTCAGCAGCCTCTAGCCACCAGCCAGGCCAGGCAAGACGAGGCTCTCTGAGGAAGGAGGGGCTGTGTCCAGCCACATTTTGGGCTGTCCTCCGAACCAGCCACCTAAACTGTGCACCCAGCTGGGGGCCTTGACCATGGTGGGTGAGACTGGAACATCTCCAGACGTGGAGGAGGAAGACATTGGCATACACAAGTGCGCACAGCGCACATCCCACAAGGCAGATGGCTCCTCGCCGAGGGTGGCCCTGGACTGGTGGGGGCCAAGGTGGGGGCCTCAGACCAGTGGTCGGACTTTGATTTAGGGCAGGATACGACTGTGTGCAACCACTTTGACTTTGGTGGGCTCTTTATCAGTACCAGGCTCCTCATCAAGAGAGAGGAGGAGGGAAAGAGATAACAGTTTCTGGGTATCTGGTGCCGCCTGCCCTGGAACATCCTGGGTCCCTCTGGGGAGCATTCGTTGGGAAATTCTCAACAGGCTGGACTGCAGCTGAGCCTCCTCCCCAGCTCTCCTGTGTGGCTCTGCAGTGCCCTGGCTCTCAGCCTCTAGGTTTAGGAACTCACCACCCTCCAAGTCTTTGAGACTCTCCCCAACCCTCCTTAAGAACCTGGGAGCTCAGCTAACCAGAGTCGAGGGGACAGTAGGCAGAACCCAGGCCTCATCCTCTGGTCTCAGTGCCCCAGGGCACTGTCCCTGGGCTCCTCACTCTCTCACGTGGGCAGGAGCCACAGAGAAATGACACTCCCCTGGACTCGGTGTTGAAGGACTCACCTTTAATGCCCACGGAATTGGAATTCGGCACCCTGGGGGCAGGCAGTGAACAGAGGAGTGAAGCAAACCCACATAGGTGTCACACTCCCATTGAGGCCAGGGACTCTAATGTGGCTGGAGGAAGACACGGGTACTAAGGACACCCATGGTGATTTGGGGCTCTGACAGCCATCCACCAGGGACCTGCCCTTCTCATTCCTAGACTGGGATCAGTGAGGAGTCCCTGGACCAAGGCATTGAATTTTAAAGCCCCCTAGATGCTCATAGGGATAAAACACCCCAGTGGTGGAAAATGTCTGTCTCCCACTGGGGCAGAATCTACCTAGCAATTTGCCTGGACTTCTATTGAGCATTCACCTTGATGCTTTCTAGAAGTTCATCTGGGAGGGGACAAAGGAGTCCCCCTCCACCTGCCATGTCATTTTAGGTCACTCTTTCATTGCAGATTTTGTGCCTAGTATCCCCTTCCCCACACAAGCGCCCTACAGTTCCAGTAGGGGTTACAGGTTATAATAGGGGTTGACAAGCGCCCTACACCAAGAATGACCATTTATTTATTGTCTCTGCAAAACTGTAAGGGAAGCCAGGATTAAGCCTGGCTGTTCACAGCAGTGGTTGCTGTATTGGTCCTGTCCTGACTAGGGAGAGGGGCGTGGGACAGCAGAGGTGAGCACGGCCACTCCCAGGTTTGGAGGCTGCAGCAGCTCATGGCCTATATCCCTGGGGCTAAGCTCTAACTCCTTGTCAGTGAGGGGCCCATTCTAGGCAGGGCAGAGATGGGATCACCCACAGCTACATCCTTACTCCCCATCTCTCCTCTAGGGCCCCAGGGATTGCTACTGGCTGCTTGTCTGTGGAAGAGGGTCCCGTGGAGGGCTGCAGCGAGGAAGAGGAACTGAAGAAGCAAAGCTGGGAGGAGGGAGGCAAGGCCGGGCTGAACCTCCAGGGAACTCAGAATATTGATAGGTGGAGGAGGCTGGGAGGGGGGGCAGCTAATATTGACTGAAGTTTAGCTGGGGAAAGACAGGGCGCAGAAAGCTTGAAGAGCCTCAGTTCATTCCTTTCTCACTACAACCATTGGAGGAGGGTGCTATTATTGTCCTGTTTTACAAGTAAGGAAACTGAGGCACAGAGAGGGTAAGTGACTCGCTGAGGGGACACAGCCAGTAAATGAAGGCGGCAAGGTTGTTGTAATCCAGGGCCCACCCCAAGGGGCCAAGAGGCCCGCACTCCAGCAGTCCCCAGACTGTGCCTCAGCTGCCGCCGCGGGAATCCTCTGCTGCCACCCCCGGCCCCCCACCCCGCCCCCTTAGGTGGCTCTCCTAGTGCTTCCCCCCACCCTGCCGCCCCATTCCTGGACCCCATCTGTCCCCGACTCCCCCATCTGGGCGGCGGGCGGGGCGCACAGGCTTTAGCAATTAGCGGGCGCGGATGAGCGCGCGGCGCGGGCCGAGGAAGGGCCGGAGCAGGACAGCCACGGCCGAGCCTCGTTAGGGGGGCCCGCGCGCCCCGTGAGGGGCCGTCGTTAGTGCCAGGACAGCTGCCGCCCCCGCCGGCCTGAGGCCGCAGGTGGAATCCAGGCCGCATTCCCTGCCCGGTCGTGCCTTCCACATCTCGGGCAGTCTCCAGGAAAAGGGTCGCCAACTGAAACGCTTGCAGGGACCAGGATGATACATGCGCCAGTCCCGCGGCTGCTGCGAGTGCACGCTCTCCTGCCGGGGAAATTTAGACCCTCCTTTACAGATCGCCGAGGGTCCTGCAGGTTCGCGAGCGCGCCCTCAGTTTGCAAACCCTGAAAGAGGGCGCGGTCCACCAGGAAACGATCTGGCGGGGCTCTGGGTGAGGAGGCCGCGTCTTTATTTCGGGCCACGTCGCCACTCTGGGAGAAGACTGCTCAAGGAACTCGCTCTGATCTGCGCGCTGGTGTCCTCTCTCGCCCTCGCTTCCCGGACCCCACACAGGCTAAAGGGAGGCGAGTGCGGAGGGGTGGCCGGACTCCCCAGACCCACTCCGCACCCGCCGGGATCGAAGCACCTGGCTTGGACTGCGCGCGGTTTTCCTTTGGCGACACTGCGGCGTCGGTGCGGCCGTAATCCGTCCACTGGTTGTGGGAAGAGTTGGAGGTCTCCCAAAAAGGAGGCACGCAGAGATCTCCAGAACCACCTCCATGAGTGTGGGGCCCAAAAAGCCGCCCTAGGGAGCACCCAGTCCATGCACCTGAGCCCACAATCACAGACCTGCTACGGGCTTTTGCACACCAGGCCACACATATGAGACCACGCTCACAGGCTCAAGCACAGGGACTCTCGCACTCGAGCTTGCGCTCACGGATCCACGCTCGCCGGTGCTTGCACACGCGAGGGCCTGGAAGCGCAAAGCAGCAGCCTCTCTGGAGGTGCTGAGCCCTGCTGAGCTCTGGAAGTCCTGTGACCCAGTGTCACTGGGCCGATAGCATCTTAGTTTACCACTCCTACCCTGGCTGACCTGAGAGCTGGGGATCTTTTAAGTCCTTGCAGGCCTGGACTTGCTTCTTCCTCTGCCTCCCTCCCAGACCAACCTGGCTCTCTGACATTTCCGATTTCTAGGCAAAAGTTCTGGAGCCCATATACAAGGGCCACGGGTGCAATGCAGTGCAAACAGGACCACAAGCAATTTAGGATGCTCAGATTTGGCAGCAGAAGTTTGTTTTTCAGAGTAGGGCTGGAGGGGCCTCTCTGAAGCTCTGAACCTGATTCCTCAACTGTAGAATAGAGCCATAATGGGTGATCTCAGAAGCTCTGAGGGCAGTTCAGGCTCTGCCCCAATACCCAACCCCTCTGGGTGCCCTGGTTCATCTCAGAGCAGAGGTCCTGGGAGCCCCCGTGGGCAGGGAGGCTGTGATGTGTGAGAGCGGCCCTTCTCCAGGTGTCCTGTGTGCACTAATGGAATTCACTGGTCTCTGCTGAAGCGGAGTGTAGACAGTTCTAGAAAGAAGTTATCCTGGTTGTGAGGCTTCCCTAGGGTAAAAACTGTGGTTTGGACACCCTTGTATCTACCTGCTGGATATAAGGGCTCAGAAAAAAATGAACAAATGAATGAATGAATGAACAAATGAATGAATGAACAAATGGCACACTGGGAGTCAGGAGGTTTGGAGAGTGTGGGGAGCAAGGCAGGAGTGTAAAGGTCCTGCTGCATTGATTGGGGATACTGAGGCCTAGAGGCTGGTGAGCACATTGATTGTATCCAGGGCAGCTGGATTCAGACCAAGGCCCTGATACTACAGCGATCCCGGTTACAAGACCTTCCTGATCCTCTCTTCTTATGTAAATAGAGTAATTAATAATAGCACCTGACAACTATGTCGCTATGACGATTAAATGAAACATTCCAGGAGTCGCCCTCTGCTTGGTCCCAGCAGTGAATGGAGGCCCTGGGCCCTAGGGCCTGCCCAGGGTGCCCCTGCTCCTGGGCGTAGACTCCCACAGCTGAGTCTCCCCCATCCCAAACAGCCAGGAATGTGTAGGCCATAGTAGGGCAGTCACCATGGAGACCATGAAGGGGTTACTGGGTGTGGGGTGGATGCTGCCTTGGCCAAACCCTGCCAGTTGAGTGACCTTGGACCAGGGACATGAGCTTTCTAAGCCTTGGCTTCCTTATCTGTAAAGTAGGGGTGATGCTAGTACCATCTTCACAGAGCACTGGGCCTGAGAGAGAGAACCTGGCACACAAGCATGCCCAGCTAAGCATAACAAGGTGCCTGACTCCATGGGTGTCGTCCCATGGAATCTTCTGGGAGGTCCCGGGGGGTACGGTCTCTGTTATTCTGGGTGACATGACCTGTCCTGCAGATCACAAGGGGCCTGTATGCCTCAGGACCCCAAGGAACAACTCAGCACTGTCCCTGAACTCTGTACAGGGTCCACTTCCCAAAACCCCCAATGCAAGGCAAGGCCTCTGCTCTCACCTTTGCATGCCCTGGTGTGACTGGTACTGAGCCTGATGCACAGTTAGTTCTCGGGGAATATCCTTTGCATTGCGTGGTGGACAAGGAAGGCCCATGCTCTTGGAAACAGACCTGGGTCCCTTTTTTTTTTTTTTTTAAGATAGGGTCTCGCTCTGTTACTCAGGCTAAAGTGCAGTGGTGTGATCTCAGCTCACTGCAACCCTGCCCCCTGGGTTCAAGCCATCTTCCTTTCTCAGCCTCCCAAGTAGCTGGGATTGCAGGTGCATGCTACCATGCCCAGCTAATTTTTCTATTTTTAGTAGAGACTGGGTTTCACCATGTTGGTCAGGCTGGTCTCAAACCCCTGACCTCAGGTGATCCACTCACCTTGGCCTCACAAAGTTCTGGGATTACAGGCGTGAGCCACCACGCCTGGCCCAGACCTCAGTCCTTTTAAAGGACAGAGACAGGATCAGAAAGAAACTGAAGGAAAAGTTGCCCGTGAAGCCCAAGCCCCAGCTGATGATTCCATCCCCTCATCCACCTGTTAAGGAGAGTCCACTCTCTCAGGGCCAGGCCTGCTGGTCCCTCTACCTGTGCCCCTCAGATGCCCAGTGTAAGAGGTGAGCTGGAGAGCTAAGAGAGCTGGGCAGGGGACTCCCCATTGGCTCCAGCTCTGACCTCTCTGGGCTGTTCAGGCCAAGGCAGCAGTGCTAATGAAGACACTGGCGGACAGTGTGGCTTAGCCAGCACAGGAAGGAAATGACAGTGCAGGCCGGGTGCTGGCAGGCGACCACAACAGGGGCAGGCAGCCCGTGAGACTAGCACAGCCAGAAGGCCACCCTCTTCCCCACCTTACCCTGGGCTGGCCTTCTTTGCCCCTCTTTCCCTTCACCACCCTCCACAGCCAATCTGCTTGCCATCACCCACCTTTTTGTGTTTAACCCATCAGCTCTTCCTACTTCGTTCACTACTTCTTTGTTTTAATTAAGGTCGAATGCACGTCACATAAAGTTAACCATTTTAAGATGAACAGTTTCAGGGGCATTGACATGTTAGCTCCTGGGCCTCGATCCCATATTTAATCTTTTTCTGTTAAGAGAAAGAAGCCACACCTTACTTTTTTTTTTTTAAACTTTTATTCTGAAGAGAATTTTCGCATATGGAGGCTCTGTAAATTGAGATCATAATTTCACCTACTTCCTTTTTTGTCATGCAGCCACACCCTCTATCTCGGTCCAAAACATTGTCATCACTACAAAGTGAAACCCGGACCCATTAAGCAGTGCCACCTCACTCCCCCATCCCCAGCCCTGGCAGCCACCCATCTACTTCCTATCTCTGTGGATTTACTGATTCTAGATACTTCATATAAATAGAGTCATAGAATATGTGCCCTTTTGTGACTGGCTTCTTTCACTTAGCATAATGTTTTTGAGGTTCCGTCACATCATTGCATGCGTCCCTACTTCATTCCTTCTTACAGCGAAATCATTCTGTTGTGGGTATGTGCTACATTTTGTTTAACCATTCATCTGTTGGTGATTTTGTTCAATTCTGAGTAATTCCTCAGGTCCTGATTTGCAATATGCCATAGTGAAAAGAGACCTGGTCCAGGAGTTTAAAAATCTAGGTCTCCGAGAAAGCTGAGCATCCTCCAGTGAGTTGCTGGACCTTTCTGGACCTCTGTGTACTCATCTACAAAGTGAAAAGCTTGGCAGAGGACATTTCAAGTTATCATCCTCTGTGACTTTTTACAACCCTGAAGTCCACTCTGCCACTTGTAGAATGGATCTTGAGTCCTCCCTGCCACAGATGTGTGTCAAGGACCCCATAATGAATGTCCCAGGACTGGCACCATGCCCCCAGCAGATCAGGATGCCTGAACAAATCTCTGCCTTTGGGTCTTAGGGAGCCCAAATCTCAGTGAGATGCCTGGCTGAAATAGGTAGTGTTTTGTGAGTGATTTCCTTATCCAACAACCAGCCAGACTTTCATCACTTGTGACTTGGAAAGGAAATGACCAACTTGTAACTTGTTCAGATCCTCATTATGATGTAATTAAGAGTTGCATTTTTTTTTTTTTTTTTTTGAAATGGAGTCTTGCTGTGTCACCCAGGCTGGAGTGCAATGGTGCAATCTTGGCTCACTGCAACCTCCACCTCCCAGGTTCAAGCCATTCTCCTGCCTCAGCCTCCTGAGTAGCTGGGATTACAGGCATGCACCCCCACACCCGGCTAATTTTTGTATTTTTAGGAGAGCCAGGGTTTCACCATGTTGGTCAGGCTGGTCTCAAACTCCTGATCTCATGATCCACCTGCCTTGGCCTCCCAAAGTGCTGGAATTATAGGCATGAGCCACTGTACCCTGCCAAGAGTCACATTTGAAGAAGTGGGCATTAGACTACATCGTGAAGATCCCACGTAAACCTAGGGTTGGGGGTACTGGACAAACTGCTGTCCTCGCTCCTGCAGTTCATCTTCTCAGTCTCTTGTCCAGTATAGGTTTAATGTGCCAGGGGAGTGTGGAGGACACTCAGTGATAACAGCTGCATCAGGCACATCTGAACTCCGCGGCCACACATTCCCCCATCCCCTGCTTTCAGCAGGTTAGAAACATGCAGAGAAACTGCTTTAAAAACATGCTTGTCCTCAGCATTTAAGAGCTTTGAAATGGAGCCTGATTGGAGCGGGGTGATCAAGTTTTTTCCATTTGAAATTCAACTTAAAGAGGAAAAAACTTTATGTCGGGAAGGTACCAAGCTCACAATTTACCGAGTTTCCATGGTCCAAAAAGAATTTGGGGGTTTGTTTGAACCATGTTACAGAATTGAAAAGTATTTTCATACAATTGAAAGTCAGAAAATGGGAGACACTTGCTATATTGTTCTAACGTGTTACCTTCTGGGCCTCGCTCCTATATTTAATCTTTTTTTTTGTTAAGAGAAAGAGGCCGCACCTCATGTTTTTATTTTTTTAACTTTTATTTCAAAAAGAACTTTGGAATATGGAGCTCTGTAAATTGAGACCATAATTTCACCTCCTTCCTTTTTTTTTTTTTTTTTTGAGATGGAGTTTCTCCCTTATTGCCCAGGCTGGAGTGCAATGGCACAATCTCAGCTCACTGCAACCTTTGCATCCCGGGATTAAGCGATTCTCCTACCTCAGCCTCCCAAGTAGCTGGGACTACAGGCACGCACCACCATGCCCAGCTAATTTTTGTATTTTTAGTAGAGATGGGATTTCAGCATGTTGGCCAGGTTGGTCCCGAACTCCTGAACTCAGGTGATCCACCAGCCTTGGCCTCCGAGTGGTGGGATTACAGGCGTGAGCCACCGCGCCCGGCCTCCTTCCTTTATAATACTCTGACTTTCCCCTGGCACTTTCAATTCCCTTGCCCTGATCAACTTTCCCTTTTCCCATATGCTACTTACTATGGATTACTTTTGTTGTTTATTGTCTGTCTTCCACACTAGAATATAAGCTCCACTGGGCAGAGATCTTTGTCTATCTTGATCACTGACACAGAATGGTGTCCAGCCCATAAGTGCTCTGTAATCTATTAAACGAATGCATGCAGATGATTTTGGCCACTGAACTATTTTGTAACTAGAATGCAAGTGACATAAAGCTTCATTAAGACTCTCACATGAGAAAATACAAGCAAAAATCGGATCCTGGGAAAAGTGCAGCATCAAACTTCACTTGCCTTCCAGAAAATGCTTTGTAAAAATGTGCCAAGACTTGGAGGCTGGCCTTTTATTGATCCTGGGGTGGGGGGCAAACAAGGGATTTTCTGAAATAATTTATCAGTTACTGTCAACAAATTTGCTAAAGCTTGACATCTAACATTCGCCACTGTGAACAAAAGCTGCCTCCTTAGTCCCTTGGGCAGACTGAGCACACTAAAATTCCAGACCTTGAGGCATAAGACTGACCTTAACATTAAATGAATTCATGGTGGACACTTTGTTCTTATCCTTTGTGAAGCAAACTCTTTGGATTTTTAAAAAATGCTATTGGATGAATCTTTCCAATGAGGAGCATAAGAATATCTCCTTCAGTAGCTCCTACAAAGCATCCGTGTCAATGTCATTGACAGAATGCGAATGATACTGGAGGGAGTGGGGGGTGGTTGCATCTTGCGATTCAGACAGCCAGTGAAAACCTTAACATTAAGTTTCCTTTAAAAAAACCCTCAGTGGTTGTATTTATCCTGAATGCAAAACTGTCCCCTTTGTTGAGATGGGCTGAACTAACACAGCCTGGAGAACAATGTTGAGGCTGCTGGCAGGCCATGTGCTAATGTGCTCATGCATTATAGGCCGCAACAGATGGCTGTGAGAACACCCGGCCTGCCCTGCCTGGGTCAGGATGCAGAGCCCAACGCCGGCTTCCGGCGCTGTCTGGCTGTGAAAACACTGCTTCTCTCGGCGGGCCTGGGGAGGCCGGCCATGTCTGTTCTACCCAATTCAAGGGCAAAGGTGCAAGGGAATAACGATCAGGGGTTTGTTTGAACCGTGTTACAGAATTGAAAAGTGTTTTCACACAGTTGAAAGTCAGAAAATGGGAGACACTTGCTATCTTGTTCTATCTTGTTAGCTCATGGGCCTTGCTCATAGAGTTAATCTTCTTTTTGTTAAGAGAAGCCACAGCTCATGTTTTTATTTTTTTATTTTTCTAACTTTTATTTTAGGCTTGGATACAGGTGCAGGTTTGTCATACAGATAAATTGCATGGCATGGGGGTTTGATGTATGGGTATTTTTGTCACCAGGTAGTAAGCATAGTACCCGATCGGTAGTTTTTTGGTCCTCTCTCTCCACCCACCCGCCACCCTCAAATGGGCCCCGGTGTCTGTCATTCCCTTCTTTGTGTTCATATGCACTCAGTGTTTAGCTTCCACTTATAAATGAGAACATGCACTGTTTGGTTTTCTGTTCCTGTGTTGCTTTGCTTAGGATAATGGCCTTCAGCTCCACCCATGTTCCAGCCAAATACATGATCTCATTTTTTATGGCTGCATAGTATTCCATGGTGTATATGTACCACATTTTCTCTATCTAGTTCATTGTTGATGAGCATTTAGGTTGAGTCCCTGTCTTTGCTATTGTGAATAGTGCTACAGTGAACATATGCATGCGTCTTTATGGTAGGGAGATTTAATCTTCTCCTATGACCAGGATGTGGTGTTTTGAGTATAGTTCTAATTTTTCTTCCCTTCCCTCTGACAAGTCTCTCTTCAGTCCTTCCCTACACCCCAATAAATCTGTGAGGAAGCAAAAATAAACCCTCCTGTCCCCCACACCAAAACCAAACCAAAACAAACAAAAAAATCCACCAGGCTTTCTTACAACCATGAAGCGAGGTTACTGAGGAATTCCTTTAGAAACATGGTTGCAAAAGTATGTTGTCCCTGTATCCCTACAAATGAGAAGAAAACCAACATTAGCCATCACCTTTGCTCCTCTCATCCCACCCTGAAGCAAAGGCTCAGGCAGGTGTGGCTGGTCCAGCAGCTCAAGGCCCAGTGTCCTGGGAGAAAAGGTGGGGGTCACTGGCTCTCTTTGGTTGAGGACCCACAGAGCCAGCCCAAGCTTCCCAGGCAGCCCTGCCTGCTTCTCCAGCTCATACCCCAGAGCCGGGCACTGGAACTCACTTACTCAGAGCAAGGTCCCCTGGGATGAGGGTGGCCCCTCAGAGACATCTTCCCAGATATGTGCAGAGGCAGAGAAGCCACACAGGCACACAGAGCCATATGGACTATCAACCCCTATGCTCAACTCTCTGAAATAGATAAGCAGACGCATGGCTGGCTTGTGGTCTTCAAAGTTGGTATAAGTTTCCTGGTGTTCATATGGGAGCACTGGGAAGCTGGCATGTGGATTAGTGATGTAGAATTGTGTCCAGCCTACAATAAGCTGTAAGCTCCCCACCAGCCTGTCTGTTACACTCAGCATTCCTTCTGTTCATGCCACTGCATGGATAAGCATGGTGTCTCCAGGAAGCCCTGTCAAAATGCACATTGCCTGGGAAAGTATACATAGCAAGTCATTGGCACTGGTTAGTCTATAAGGTACTGTTGATACCATAAAGTAGGGCACTGACAGCCTGGAAAGGTAAAGTTTACCTGGAAGGGAAGCAGTGAAAAGTAGGACAGAAGGAGAACTTGAGATTAACAGGGCTGGTGCCATGAGGTTCAGACACAGACTATGGGGAAGGGCATTTAAAGGCTGTAGTGGTGAGAATGCAGGTTAGATGCCATAACAAAGAAAGTTCCAAGGCAGCATCTTAAATAAAGTTATAGTCTAGGGAGGTGGCCCAGGGCTGGTCTGAAAGCTTCGTGATATGAACAACCCAATTCCCTCCCTCTTGTTTTTCTGCCTTCTCAACACAGTCTCCATCTTGCTACTCCAAGCCTGCCATCATGCCCATATTCTGGGAAGCAGCATGGAGCAGGGAGAGTTCTCCTTCCTTTTAAAGTACAAACCAAGAATGGCATACGTCACTTCTGCTTGTATTCCCTGGGACAGAACCTAGGCACTGGGTCACATCAAAGTATAACATAGGTTGAAAAATGTGGGCTTCATCTGGATGGCCATGTGCTAGCTAAAACCTTTACTAAAAAGGGAGGGCAGACACTGGGGACAAGAAGTAGACTGTGTCACATTAGGCTGAGGAAGGGAGGTCCCCCTCAAGGAGCTCTGCCTCCATAGCATCTGACTGACAGCCTACACACAACACATATTGGTTGTGGACCAAACCCAGGCTGAAACCAGTGTCCAGTGTTCTCAGGGAAAGGGAATGAATTTCTTTTCTCTCCTTCCTTCCTTCCTTCCTTCCTTCCTTCCTTCCTTCCTTCCTTCCTTCCTTCTTTCCTTCCTTCCCTTTTTTTGAGACAGAGTTTTGCTCTTTTCACCCAGACTGGAGTGCAATGGCATAGTCTCTGCTCACTGCAAACTCCGCCTCCCAGTTCCAAGTGATTCTCCTGCCTCAGCCTCCTGAGTAGCTGGGATTACAGGCGCCCACCGCCATGCCCTGCTAAGTTTGTAGAGATGGCATTTCACCATGTTGGCCAGACTGGTCTCAAACTCCTGACCTCAGGTGATCCGCCCACCTCAGCCTCCCAAAGTGCTAGGATTACAGGTGTGAGCCACCACACCCAGCCAAAGGAATGAATTTCTATAGGAGTTGTAAGAAAAGAGAAATTTTAAATAAAAATAGTCCATTTTTCTAGCACTTGCTAGTCTGTAGGGCCTTTTACATTTTACGTGTGTTACCTCCTTCAAAATGAGAAGCAGGTGCAATTCGCCCTCCTCCCCTTTCACAGGTGAGGAGGTGGCAGTGGGGGCTGGCCCAAGCTCCCTCAGTGGAAAGGAATAGTGCTCAGGGGTCTGTGAATGACTCTCAGCCCATCAGGCAGCCCGGACAAGCTCCCAATCCTACCGATGCAGGCATCTGTAAGCTAACATGGAATAAAATCCTCATAGCACAATGTGATGCTCTAGTCCATGCCCAGCCTTTGAGAACTGCCCTCCTCACCTCTGTGTCCTCCCTGAAGGTGGTACAGGCAGTCATATTTTGTGTAGCTTCATAAACTGATGCTTAATGACACAGAATCAGCTGCTCATTATGGAAGGCATCTTTTTCCTTCCACCTCTCCCCGTGACCTATCACTGAAGTGAGCCTTGTTTTGAAAGGCACATCTTCGCTCTTGGTGTGTTAGGAAGGAAAAGAAAAAAAAATGCCTGTAATCCACATAAGGCACACAGAATCAAGTGGAATACAATTTCTACAAGTTCAAGATGAAGAAAGCTAGATGCAGAGGCTGAATTATGATGACAGACAGGTCAGTTCATCCCGAGTCTAAGATCTAAGACCTTGGCCACGATCAAGCCGTGTTTGAAGGGGCTATTGCCAATCACCATGAAATTCCAACGTGCCTGAATCACTATGACTTGGAACCTTTGGATTTCTGCCAAATTAAACTTTTAAACTTGTTTCCTTCTTTCCTGATTCATACTTGCCCTCACCCCTTTCATTGCTTTTTTTTTTTTTTTAAGACAGGGTCTCACTTTGTCACACAGGCTGGAGTGCAATGGTGTGGTCTCGACTCACTGCAACCTCCACTTCCTGGGTTCAAACAATTCTCCTGCCTCAGCCTCCCAAGTAGCTGGGACTACAGGTACCCACTACCACACCTGGCTAATTTTTATATTTTTAGTAGAGATAGAGTTTCACCATGTTGGTAAGGCTGGTCTCAAACTCCTGACCTCATGATCCACCCACCTTGGCCTCCCAAAGGGCTGGAATTACATGTGTGAGCTTTCATTGCTTTTTTAAGATTCATCTTGAAAAGTCTTGTTCAGCCTGAGAACTATCTTCCCCACCAGCCATTTTTCTCTGCTTCTTAAACTTCCAGGTCAGGGATTCACTAGTGTATTAAAAGGGGTTCAGCTGATGGCCCTTGGCTCCATTGTGCCCTTTTAGCCAAGTGCCTGTCCTGGTGCAGTGACCCAGACATGCAAGAGAAAGGCTCTGGGCGTGGGCAGCACTGTCTGGTAGAACATCCCATGATGATGGAAATATTCTGTAACTGTGCTGGCCAATATGGTGGCCACAGGTCACCATCAAGCACCCAAAGTATGGCCAGTATGACTGTGCAACTGAACTTTCAGTTTTATTTCATTTTAATTAACTTTAACTTCAGTAGCCACACGTGGCAGTTGTTTGTGATATTGGATAGTGACGCCCTATAAGGAGAGGCCACAGGATCGATAGACCTCACCAGGTGCATCATCCATCTTGGATTTCCCCTGCTAAAACCCATATAATCTGGCCAGGCTCAAAATGCAGAGGGTCTTCTCAAAGTCAGAAGTATGGCTTTTGCCATAAAACATTATTTGTATTGATTCCATTTGCAAGAAAAACCATCATTCAGGGCCAGCTGAGGTCATCTGATTTCTGAAGAATCACAGAGTTGGAACAGTTGGCCGATTGCTTGTAGACATCTGTGACAATAAACTTACATTACTGCCCTTGCCCCTCCCTAACGCACTCCAACACCTCCAACTCTTGTTTCTGTCTTTCCTCTTCATAAAACTGATTTTCCATTTTCCCCTCAAACCTAAGTCATGAGCACTAGCACCTTATCAACAGTTAAGAAAAGCACATCATGTTTCCTTTAATGACTTTCTCATTAAGTTGCCCACATTTCCCCCCCTACTCAAATAGTTGAAGAAGAGAGTTTCAAAGGCTTTGTCTTAGTAGGTTCACCTACTTTCCAGAAAAACTTTCCCGGGGTCTTTGATGCCCATCTGGAAAGTTATTTACTTTTCCCAAGATCTGTTGTAGATAAACAAATTCTTTGGGTAGGAAGGATAGACTTGGCACAAGCTCAAGGGCAAAAGTATTATTAGGTTAATACAGTAGTTGTTGACTCTTCTTCAGGGATTCTCAATAATGGCCCTATTACATTTGGGGCCAAATACTTCTTTGTGGTGGGGGCTGTCCTGTGCAGGGTAGGGTGTTTAGTATCCCTGCCTCCAGCTGGGAAAACTAAGCATGTCATCAGACATCACCAAGCACCCTTGGAAGACAAAATCTCCCCCAGCTGAAAATCCCTGCTTCACTTCCATTTAACATCCACACTGAGCTGAGACGAGAGAGCAGAATAGGAAAGAGCCACACAAAGCCATCCCTTTCTATTTGAATCCTCTTTCTTGTTTAGCTTTTTGTTTTTTCTTTTTTTTGAAATAGAGTTTTAGTCTTGTCACCCATGCTGGAGTGCAGTGGCGCAATCTCAGCTCACCACAACTGCCGCCTCCTGGGTTTAAGCAATTCTCCTGCCTCAGACTCCTGAGTAGCTGGGATTACAGGCATGCACCACCATTCCCAGCTAATTTTTTTTTTCTGTATTTTTAGTAGAGATGGAGTTTCTCCATGTTGATCAGGCTGGTCTCAAACTCCCAACCTCAGGTGATCCACTGCCTCGGCCTCCCAAAGTGCTGGGATTACAGGCATGAGCCACCATACCTGGCTAGAATTCTTATTAGTAATGGACTTCTGCACCTAAACTCTGAGAAGTGAGAGGAGGGGAGGACATGGTGATTTTGCCTGCATATCTCTGGAATATATTTTGAAACTCAGAAAGGTAGATCTGAAAATGTCAGGAGCTTGATTCATTTGGTTTCCTACGTGGTAACTGTCTAAAATTAAGAGACAATGGACTCTGATATGACTCGCCAATTGTCCACTGAATTCAATAAATGTTAATAAGAAAAGATCACACTGATTGTGCTGTTACCATATGCTAAGCATTGTTGCAAGTGTACTGATTCAATGACTATTTTTATTCCTACTTTACCTATGAGGAATCGGAAGCACAGAGATCACGCAGTTAGTGAGCTGCAGAAATGGGATTCAAGATCCCGGGCATGTAAGGATTGTGCTGTATGAGCAGACCTAAAAAGTATACATGGCCCCTCTAAATTTTCTTCTTAAAAGTAATGATTTTTAAATTAACTTTTCACTATGGAATAATTCTAGATTCACAGAAAAGTTGCAATAATGGTACAGAAATTTCCTGTGTATACTTCACCCAGCTTCCTCTACTGTTCATGCCTTTCCTAACCTTGATGCATTTGTCACAACTAAGAAGTTAACATGGACGGCGGGGTGTAGTGGCTCATGCTTGTAATTACAGCACTTTGAGAGGCTGAGGCAGGCATATTGCTTGAATCCAGGACTTCAAAACCAGCCTGGCAATATGACAAAACCCCATCTCTGCAGAAAATTCCAAAATTAGCCAAGTGTGGTGGTGCACACCTTTCATCCTAGCTATTTGGGAGGCTGAGGTGGTGAAGATCAATTGAATCCAGGAGGTTGAGCCTGCAGTGAGCTGTGATCACACCACTGCATGCCAGCCTGGGTGACAGAATGAGACTCCGTCTAAAAAAGAAAGAAATTAACATGGTTATGATGACATTAACTAAACCACAGATTCTGTTCAGATTTCACCAGTTTTTTATGAGTGTCTTTTGTCTGTTCCAGAGAAGAATAGTGGTATCCAATATAGGACAGCACACTGCATTTAGTTGGGGTTTATTTTTAATAGTGTTGACCAGACTTGCCCCTCACAACCTCCTTTAGCTCAAAGCAGTTATAGATGCTGCTTCTAGAGAAAATGCTATACAAAAATTCCACTGTTGTGCGAAATGGACACAGAGAAAGCTAATCACCACTGTATTAAGGTTTGGCAGAAGGAGATTTATGGGATTAGGGGGGAAATCAGGTGAGCCTGGCACACTGGGAGGAAGTATTAACATCCCTGAGAGTGGAACAGGGCTGGAACACCCCAAGGGAGGCACAATTAAAGCACAACAGATGACAACTCCCCTGAAAAGGGATGGAACGAGAAAGAGAAATATCACAGTGAGCTGCTCAGAGAAGCGAAGGGTCTATTTTACAAAGTGGCAAGAGAAAAGAGAATCTGCCTAGTAAATCCTCTTAGTGGGAGACGAACTGCAGGTGTGACTTAGGCTGCTGAGTGGTTAAGACTTTACAAGGGAAAAGTGAGAGAGAGAAGAGACAGGAGTGTGTGTCAGATGCATATGTGCATATAGAAGAGACATGTCTGTTTCGGACCTGCCCACAACCTGCCCACAACCTGAACAAGCCTCATTTCTGCAGTTACAAAGAGCTCACTCGATTCTAAATCTGCACTGTATGCATTCAGAATCCACCTTATCAGTGTCAACAGACAAGGAACCTGTACTTAAAGACACTGCCAGTGTGCCCTTCTGAATGGTTTAGAAATCCAGAGCCATTCTTAGAAAACAAGCGTTAGGCCCCAGATTGGGATGCATGCAAGAAAACATACAACAAATTTCTCTCTCTCAAACTTCTCATGCATTCTCCTGCTCACACTGTCCAAGAGGTAACTGGGATTTGCTATGATTTTTTATAAGGACTATAAAACAATGCAAGAGAAGAGGGGTGGGATCAGAAGACTGGAAAACAAGGAAAGATGACATGGTAGGAAGCAGGCTCTCTCCAGCTGGCATATGGCATCATCCCCCCATCCCTCGCCTCCTTCCCTGCCCCTCAACTCTATCTTGACCTTTCTCCATATGGATGTTCCTCTTTTAAAGTGTTAAGTTCTTTTTTTTTTTCTGGGACAAGAGAGTGCAATAAACAGTAGGTAAGAAAAGCATGACTCTTACCAGGGGTGTGAGTGTCATCCAGTCTTCTCCAAATCAAAGCACAAAGTTTCCAGAAATACATAGAATTCAAGCAATCTAACATGTCATGGAACAAACCCAAACCCTAACCTTCACGCTAATGAAATCACAAGAAATAAATGCATGGGAGATTTGCATGAAGGTGACTGAAATTAATAAACTATATCATGCCCCATTGGAAAGGATCGAAGAGCAGACGCTAACTTAGCTGACCTGACAATAAGTGAAGTGGTGATTAGCCCACGCTGCAATGACTCTGACCTGGTGAGCACCATCTGAAAGCAGTCCAATTTAAATCAGTAACCATGGTGTCAGGGCTGGAGGGAGACAAGGTTCTCCCAATGAGGTTCGTGCCCTTCTCTCTGGAAAGACCAGCGAAAGAGTCAACAGAGTAGCTGATAACACCAAATAATGTTGTTCTACACGCAGGAGGCAACAGAGGTGTCCTGGATGACTTAAGAGACAGGAAGAGAAAGAACACATGAGGGGCCCAAAAACCAGGGAAGGCTTCAGGAAAGAGGGAGATTTCAACTGGCCCTGAGAGATGAATCAGATTGAAGCAGGGAATTGAGGGATGCTAACAGTTAGACCACCCTTGGGTTGATTCTGCTCAGAGCGTTCTAGAATCCTTCTGAGCAAAGTCAGCTCGTGGTATGGGGTGAGACCTGTGCTCCACTGTCAGAGCTCACAAACTCTGGCACATCCATGGCAGGGCCTGACCCCAAACCTAGAGTCAACCTCTTCAGGGGTTAGCTCCATGGATTTGTATGTTCGTAATTACCCATTGATTCTGATCTAATGACCCCATCTCAAAGATGAAGAAACCGAGGCCCCGAGAAAGGATGTGATTGGCCCATGGGGCACATAGTGTGAATTCATTTAGGATGTGACTTTCCAACCATTTCTCCAATGCTCCTCCACGAAGGGTGTGCTCTGAAGCCCCACCTGCAGAGGCAAGCAGGGTCACCCTACACCCTTCGTTGGCTGGATCCTGTCTCCTCAGCTGGGTTCAGAAGGATGTAATGGTGCATGGCAGCTTCTCTGCTCCATTGTTAACAATCCACTCATCTGGAAGAAAAAGCAGCAGCTGCTTCCACCACCCTGGAATTGATGCATTTGTCCTTAGTGAAGCAGGGGATGGTTAAAAAAAAAAAAAATCTGCTGTTACAGTTTTGCCTTTTCCTGCAGGTCCTTTGGACTCAGCCTGAGAACCTGCCCCAGCTGCAGAGATGCTGTCTCTAAAAGGGCTGCCATCTCACCCCTCAACCCAAACCTCACTCTCTCAAGGCTTGCCAGAGGCCAGTCTGTCATCTTAGGTGGTCCTTGCAGATACAGCGAGGTTCTTTTCCCCTTTTTGAAAGGATGTGTGTGAACATGCAAATTCTGCTCTGTTTCAGCCAAAACAGAAAAACAGGATTGCATTCCTAAATCCTCGAATGCCGCTCCCTGCTCCTCCCATCATTTCCTAATATCCCACTCCTATGTTCTCCTGCAAGACCGGCAGCTCCTTTCATCTGACTGCAGCCAAGCAGGCATTGTGAAGACCAACTCTCAACTGCTTTTAAACAAGCAGCCCCACCCACCACCTTGGTCCCCTCCAGACCATCCCCATCTTTTCTGTTTCCAAAGAGATTTTCATGCCTTTTGTTCCAAAGATGATTCCTCCCAGGGCAGGAATCTCTGACCACCTGGTGCTGTGCAAACCCCCTGTCCCCTGCAGTGATGCCCTTTGCCCTGACATCCCTTCAGCTTTGCTAGGACAAGGGTCTCTGGCAAGGGGCTGAGGCCACTGGCTTAGGTGGGGTTCAGAGATCACACATTTATTTCATGTGTGTTTCATCCTTGCTTCCCACTAACACTGAAAACCTGTCAATTACTCATTCATCCATCAAATAAGAAGCACCTATTGGATACCAGGCACTGTATGAAGCCCTGGGATGGCTGGGAGGTTGCTATGGCTTTTTATGTATTAAGGTCCAACACGACAGATTGAAGAAATGATTTAGGAATCAAAATCAAAGCTACCTCAAGAAGTGGATAGAAAAATCCAAGTGACTGCAAAGACTTTTTTGTCTTTTTGTAAATAAACAGTTACCAGGAGATAAGAAAAAACATGTCACAAACTCTGTCTGGGTTCAGAGAATTGGGTTGGTCATATGTGAGGCTTCAGGCACAGAGCTTCTTTGGGTTCTGTTCATTTAATGCACAAGTATTCAGTGCCTCCCATGTTGAAGGGTCCTTCCTTTCCATAGAATATCTGGAATCCAAGGTGTGTGGAATCGTGGTGATGGGGCTTAAAAACCCAACAGGTGGTCGGGTGTGGTGGCTCACGCCTGGAATCCCAGCACTTTGGGAGGCTGAGGTGTGTGGATCACAAGGTCAAGAGATTGAGACCATCCTGGCCAACATGGTAAAACCTATCTCTACTAAAATACAAAAAATTAGCCAGGCATGGTGGTGCAGGCCTGTAGTCCCAGCTACTCGGGAGGTTGAGGCAGGGGAACTACTTGAACCCGGGAGGCGGAGGCTGCAGTGAGCAGAGACCACGCCACTGCACTTTAACCTGGTGACAGAGCAAGACTCTGTCTCAAAAAGGAAAAAAAGAAAACAAAAACAGGTATGAAAATGTTCTAGAGATATGCTGTACAACGACATGAATACAGTTGACACTCCTGAATAGTCACTGTAATTAAAAATGGTTATGATCATAAATTTCAGGTATGTGTGTTTTACTACCATTTTTGCAAAACCTGACATGTCTTTCCAATAGCCGTCCCTGAGGAAAACAAGCCCATTTTCCTATGCACACTGGCTCGTGGGCAGTGCCAGGAAAGACCCATTTCCCAGCAGCAGACCCAGCACGAAGGAGCTGACAGGGGTGAGGGGGTGGCCCAGGGGTCCCAGGCAGAGGGGCCAGGACATTTGAGGCTGCCTCGACTGTGTGTATGTGATAGAGATGGAGCCAACAGGAGACAGATGAGCCACAGACCCCACTTGCTCTGCAGGCAAAAGCCAATCACAGCCGGAATCCCAACATTTGGGTGAATGCTGATTGAGGCTTTTATTTCTTATTTTGTGAAGATGGCCGAAATTTTCTTTTCTTTACTTCTCAGAACTCTGCCTGGCCTACTAGATGCCTAGCTCTTAAAAGGAGCTTGTTCTCTGCACTGATGGTCTCTGGCAGAGTTTCGAGGGTTGGGCGGGGTGGCGGTAAAGAGGAGGCAGTGAGCTTGCTTCATTCTTGAAATTCACCTGGTGAGGATGAACAGGTTCAATGCAAAGTTCATTTTCCAATTCATTCCATCTCATCAACTGAGTACCTCCTCTGGGATCATGGACTATTGAAATGGTCCTTTGCCACCTCCTCCCTTCTCATAGAGTACAGAAAAACGGCTCTGGGCAGGGCCAGGGCCAGTTTCAGGTGTGCGCCACCCATCGGGTCAGTGGCCTAGAGCCCGGGGCTTAGAAAAGCCTTGAACTTTGGTCAATGCTCTGCTGTCAGCCTTTATTGACATTTCTTTTTTCTTTTTCTTTTTTTTTTTTTGAGACGGAGTTTTGCTCTTGTTGCCCAGGGTGGAGTGCAATGGCACAATCTCGGCTCACTACAACCTCCACCTCCTGGGTTCAAGGATTCTCCGGCCTCAGCCTCCCAAGTAGCTGGGATTACAGGCATGGGCCACCACACCTGGATAATTTTGTATTTTTAGCAGAGACACGGGTTCACTATGTTGGTCAGGCTGGTCTTGAACTCCCTACCTCAGGTGATTCGCCGGCCTTAGCCTCTCAAAGTGTTGGGATTACAGGCATGAGCCACCTCCCCTGGCCCGTCTTGACTTTTATTTATTTATTTATTTTTTATTTTTTTTTAAAGAGAAAGGAAGAGGAAGAGATTTTAGAAAAAGAGAGAAAAGGAGAAAGAAACAGCAAAAGAAAGAAAAAATGAAAGAGAAAGAAAGAGGAAGAGATTTTAGAAAAAGAAAAGGAGAAAGAAAGAAACTGCAAAAGAAAGAAAAAAATGAAAGAGAAAGAAAGAGGAAGAGATTTTAGAAAAA
>CAUYQU010075050.1:0-19766 GCA_963574635.1 Cheracebus regulus
AGCTCAAGTATCCCCACTAAATCAACTATTTTTTTCTGAAATTTTTTTTTTTTTTTTTTTTTTTTTTTTTTTTTTTGCTAGTAATTACTCTTATCTTGGTGAAGCTGACCCACCTCTTGGCCCCTAAATTGGAGTCTCCCTTTCAAGAAAATGTCACATTGTGTTGAATAAGAAAATCGAAATGGAAATGAAGCTTCAAGAGGAGTCTAGCTACCATCTTTTCAATTGCCTTTTGAAACATCATCTGGGTGAGCTTTCCAGACACAGGCACAGTTAGATATATGGATCTGTTTCACAGATTGCACTTGTGTATCTGAAGACATCCATGATGCCTAAGAGGGAAGAAAATGAGCAATGACTTCCCAATGCATACAGGTGCTTTGAAATACCTGGTGATCTTGCTACTGAAACACTAGAAGTTCAGTCTAGGTTCTGCTGCTTGCTGCACAGAAAGCCAATCACTGAGACAATTAGTATTGCCAGGGAAGAAGGCTTCAATTGGGTCTTGCAGCCAAGGAGATGGGAAATCACTCTCAAATCCATTCTTCTGACTAAAATTAGGGATTTTTATAGCAGGGAAGAAATGTAATCATTTGTGGGAAAACAGGAATTAGGGAGAGGTAAGGAAACAGAGTTGTCAACAGGAAGCACATGGTTGCTTAGGCAATCATGATGGGTGAGGGGTCTGGTGCTTTATTGTCCAGTTGCAGGAATCTGGTGAGTTTCAGTTCTTAGATTCTATCTGGGAAGCCTGATGGGTGGAGGCCTGAGAAAGGAATTCAGATAAGACAAATATGTTTTCCAAGTCTCAAGACTGGGATGGCCAGTTTCTATGTTTATTGAAAATAAATCATAACCATCAGTTCAATGGGACAGTTGGGCCAGTTTCAGTCTGACCCAGTTTTTTGGAATGGAAAGGAGGAAGAGACTATCAATAATATTAATAGTAAAGCTATATTGATCCTTTATTAGGGAGAGAGAGAAATCTATTCATTTGGGGGAGCAGCTTGAAAGTGTGCCAAGTCAGTGAATCAAAAGCACCTTGGGAACAAGCAGACCAAACATCAACCAGGATGAGCAGTCTTGAACCCACAAGACCAAGATGAGCCAAGAACCCATTTCAAGTTTGACCAAAGCAGAGAGTATAAGAACTTCCTGTAGGAGCTCCACTCTTGTTGCCCAGGCTACATGCCACCCTCCACACTGAAGTTTCTCACAAAAACAAGCAAATGTAAAGGAAGAAAGTAGTGATATGACAGGATGACACATGATCTAGCCAATTCCATCTCGAAGGCAAGTAAAGGACAGAGGCTAGGTGAGATCTGTGCATTTATTCTTTCCACAAAATTATAGAGCCCTTACTCTTTGGTACTGTTCTAGGCTTGGAATACAAACAAAACAAAGATCCTTGCACTTATGTGGTATACTCTGTAACAGGTGAAGGGTGACATGTCAGAGGATAGTCCATGACTACAGATAAAAGGGATCATATCCAGCCTGGACATTTCCCATATCCTATAAGCCTCTCCCTGCCTTTGGGAGAGGTGACTATAAATACATAAAATGTTTCCTGCACCTATATGTTCTCTTCTATTTTATTTGTAACGGACGCAAACTTCCATCTCCAGGACAGGAGTGGGTAGAGCAACTTCTGGTGTAGTAGCTCTGGTGAGTTAGCTTGAGCTGAAGCCAATTTGGGCAACTGTCTGCTTAGACAACTCACCCATTCCTGCCTGCCACCAACAAAGTTGGAGCCTCCAAGAAGCAGTTCGGATTAACATAGAGGGTGGTGTCTTAGTCTGTCTCTAGTGGCTATAAAGGAATACTTGAGTTTGGGTAATTTATGAACAAACAAAGGTTTATTTAGCTCCCAGTTCAGCAGGCTGTCCATGAAGCATGGCACCAATATCTGCATTTAGTGAGGGCCTCAGGCTACTTCCATTCATGGTGGAGGGTGAAGGGGAGCCAGCATGTGCAGAGATCACATGGCGAGAGGGGAAGAAAGAGAAAGAGGGGAGGTGTAGGGGGCACACAGCAACATATTCAAGCTTATGTACCTGGCATTTGAGATCGGGGCATGGAAACTTACCATGGTCAAATGACCATCTAGTGGATGTTTGTAGTTAATACAAGCCCTTCAATAAATACTTTGTTGATGAATGCTGGGGTGGACTCTCTTGGAAGAGCTACCTGCGAGCCCCATTCAGCTGGAACTGTCTGAGTACTTTGTTCTTGGTGTTTACTGCAAGCTATATGCTCTGCAGGGAGGTATCAAGCCTTTTTAACAATCAGCTCTCACAGGAGCTAATATAGCAGTAACTCACTAATTAACATGAGGATGGCACCAAGTCATTCATGAAGGATCTGCCTCCGTGATCCAAACCCTCCCAGGAGTCCCCCACCTCCAACATTGGGATCAAACTTCAACATGAGCTTTAGAGGGACAAATACTGGAACAATAACAGACAGTCAGCAAAAACAAGAACTAGCATCTGTTGCATCTGCTTGATTCATCCCTTCACATATATCAAATCTCATTTCATTTTCACAACAATTCTATGAAGTATGTATTAGCCCCATCTCATAGATGAAGGAGCTGAGGCTGAGAGAGACTAAGTGGCTTGCATAAGATCTGCCTGACTCCAAATTCTGTAGCCTTTCTGCATTGCTATGTTACCCGTTTCACCCAATAAATCCAGCTCATCAGCATGAGAGTGTTAATGAATCAATAACCTGAGTACTTCCTGGGGCTGGCTCTGTATCTATGCCTAGATTAGGCACTGCAAGGAGTATGAAGTTAAGGTACAGTCTTTGTTCTCCTGGGACTAAGTGAGCTAAGGAAACAAGGGGGGGACATATTCATTCAATATTTAAGGAACGATACCAACACTCCACCTACATTCACCTTATCTTGCACAAATACCTGTGAATCCCCAAACGCGCCATGCCTTTGCACTAGTCTGAAATGCCCTTTCCTCTCTCCTCTCTGCTTCAACCTATATCACCTTCATCTTGCAATAGTTAGATCCTCCAGAAAGCCCCTCTAAACTTGAAGGCTAGTCAGTGGACTTTTTTCTATGAATTCCATCGACCCTGGTGCTTCTCTCCACCATGAAACTCTCTGAAACAAACAAACAGAAAAACACCAGTGAGAGCTTCAGAAGTTAGGAAATCCTGTAAGTGAGATGACTGGGGAGAAAACAAAAGCCTGAGATAGGGAAATGGCTAAAGACAAAAGAGAGGAAGGAATGTATATGTGGCCCAAGATGGTACCATCTACGACAGAAAACTGGCAGCCAGTAATAGAGCTAGGGATGTGATCACTGTAAGAAATAGAATACATCATTACTCAAAACCAAGTTAATTACGAATGTTCTGCTTTCACTTATGTTTTCTAAATGTTTCCACCTCCGGAAGCATTCCTAATCAGCACATCTGTGAGGTTGGTAGTAGGTATTGTCATTCCCATTTAGTGGAAGGATAAACTGAGATGCTCAGAGAGGTTAGGTGAGCTGCCCAAGGACACACAGCATGAAGATACTAAGGCAGCAGAGAGATGAAGATCAGACCCTCTGGTGTCAGGCAAACAACAACTCTCAACCACCTGGCTGTGTGATCTTGGACAAAAGACTTAACTTCTCCGAGACTCAGTTTCTACACCTAATAATAAAAGGGAACGAAAAATCTCTACTTTGTAGAGTTGTTATATCATCACATAATCTTATAAGATGTCAGCCCTTGACATCTGTGGCAATAACCCTTTGTTTCACTCATCGTCACTGCTTTTGTTCTGGTGGAGTCGTCTGCAAAACCACTTGTGTGAAACTCTGGTCCCAGTTTCTCTCCAGGGACACCAGGGCTTCCTCTTAAAATGTAGCAGCCAAGATGGCTTTGGGCCCCGAGTTTCTGGGCTCTTGTTCGACTGCACATCCTCTTCCTTAAAAAGCCACCAGCTTCACATTTCTTTTCTAAGCTGCCAGGAAGTAAATGCCAGGTTCTTGCTTTATGGAACAATTTGGGAAATAATTAGTTTGCCTTCCACAGAGGCCAGGGTTCACTTCTAAGATATTTAAAACTCTACTGATGGCTTAAAATAAATATCACAGTGGAGATGTCAAAATATCTATGTGTTCTCACACATGACATTTGGAGGGGAGGAGAGACTAAAAAATGTAAATGGATTTGCCAAAATAATCTCGAGGTAAGACCTTTGAGGCTTGATACCACAGAAATGACAAATTGTTTTTAAGTTTCATTTTTTTTCATTTGTAAGTTTATTTTTCTCCTTTGAGGGCACTGAAAGTTTTGTCATGAGAAGCAATAAAGATCTGTTTTCAAAAAGAAAATAAAAGCATGACTATATTTGTAAAAATCAATCTTAATAATTTCCAACCATTACTTTATGAGCTTAATGCAATCCCCAAACACTAATAACTGATTTCACCAACTGGAAGATGCGAAGCGTACCCAATGGATGCCGAGTTCCGGGCTGAGTATTTTAAATATTTCTTTAATTATTAATCCTCATAAGTGCTCAATGAGGCAGAAATGATATTTCTCATTCTGTAGAGGAGGTAACGGAGACCCTCAGGTACTTGCTTAAAAACATGGGGTTAATAAAGCAGAAAGTCAGGATTGAAGCCAGAGTATCTTTATCCTGACTACATGCTCTTTCCAGCATAGTCCTGGAGTTCTTCCCGCCATCCAGATCTATGAGTGCTGAACACTCAACATTACCAGGCAAGACAACAAACATAGTTGTATCAACTGGAATTTGTGGCTAGCATAAAGCAATATAGGTAAGAAATGCCCACAACCTTAAGAATATGTCCTTTTCCGGCTGGGAGCAGTGGCTCATGCCTGTAATCCAGCACTTTGGGAGGCCAAGGCAGGAGGATCGCTTGAGCCCAGGAGTTCAAGACCAGTCTAGGCAGCATAGTGAGGCCTCATGTCTATTATTTTTTAAAAAATAGAGTATGTCCTTTCTCCCTTGCCCGCCTGGACAAAACCTTCTTCTTCATGTTTTACGGCTTCCCACTTTGCATTTTCTGCTCTGTTAAACACTAAATTGCTTCTGTTGCCCAGAACTATGTCTCAGGTTCCATGTTGCTGTGCCTTTGCAATGCTGTTCCTTTTTCCCAAATGCTCTTCCTCCACAATCCACTTAGTGAACTCCTGTTCATCCATCAAAACCCTGATGAAATATAACCTTTTAAAAGAAGTCTTCTTCACCCCCTCTCCTACTCCTAGACCCAATGGAATTCATGTGTTCCTCTTAGACTTCTCTCCATAGCATGTACACGTTTACATTTTTACAATTATTGCAATGTCTGGAATTTTGGCCTCTGGGTTAGTTGACTGGTTTGGCTGATTCATCGGTCTCCCTCACCCCAGTGGCTTTCCTACAGACAAGGGCTATGCAAATCCACCTCTATATCCTCCATGCCCAGCCCTGTGCCTGAGTCAAAACAAACATCTAATTGAAGTGAATCAAAATTGAAAATGAAAACAAATATCTTGGAGAACTAGAAGACAGGGAAACAAGCGTTAATGTTGTGAAAGTCTATTATAGAGCAATCAACCAGACCATGTTTCCCTAATACAGATTACAAAGCTGGCACAGAGGCGAGACAGAGCAGCAGTGGGGATTTATGCTCTCTGGACATCTGTTGGGCATCTCTTCTGATAAATCCTCGCCTTGCCTTGCTGACGATTTCATCTTTCAGAAGACAGAGGAAGCAACAGAGGAAACAGTTACTTGGCTCTAAATCCTGGCAACGAGGAAACACTGGTTAATGAGAGAAGTGGAACGCTTAGGAGAAAAAAATGGGCACATAATCCTAGAGTTAACGACGGCACAAGAAAGGAAGGAAGTAAGCACCCGTTAAACACCTACGGTGCGCCGCCTACTTTGCATGTGTTACTACATTTAATTCTCACAACAACCCTGGGAGGTGGGATTCAGTCACTTCCATTTACAGAAGAGAAAGCCAAAAAACGCAGAAAGTAACTTCCGCAAGGTCATAAAAGGCAAGTCTGTCTGCAAACCCCCAGTTCTAACCTCACACTAGGCTGCTGAGCAAAAAAGTAAGGCATTGCCCGACTTCAAACCTACAGTTGATGAATAAAGCTGTGTCAATCCGTGTAGGCTAGGTAATGCTACCATAACACACACACACACACACACACACACACACACACACACACACGGTAACAACACATACACACACACACAGAAATCAAAATCATGGTAATGTGACATAATCGAGTTATTTCTTCCAGCCTTGGCAGCTTTCTAGGACAGGCAGCCACGCTCCTTTGTCTGCAGGCTCAGTTCTCCAGTCTGCTTCCAACTCATGAGCCTCCATCTCAACAGATGCTTCAGACCTTGCCTCATTCACAGGGAAAAAAAGTTGCCCTGGAGGATCTCACCCCAGTAATTAAATGCTCCCACCCAGAAGTCACATGTGCCACCTCCACTTGCATGGTATAACCCAAGGCCAAGGGGCAGAGAAGTACAATTCTCCACCCAGAAGGAGAACGAGCCAGAAATGGTTGTGCAACGAAAGTTTCAACCACAGCAGCTTTTTTAAAGATGAGAAAGAAAGCTTCCACATGCAGCAATGAACACTTGCCAAGCCCTGCCCCTGTAAACTACCAGGGGAGAGAGGAGAAACATGTAAACAAAAATTAATAACTAGATAGCAATGCTCAAAAAAAGAGAGAAAGGGAGTGATGTTGACGGGAGAAGCGGATTATGGAAAAGAACTGCACAAGAATCACCAAGCATATGTGGAAGGTCAGTGCCATGAACAAGGTCGCCGGCCACAACCCGTGAAGGAAATACTGTGCAGAATGGATGGGAGTGCCTTCGTCAGTTCAGGCTCCTGTAACAAAATACCATAGCCTGGGTCTTAAAACAACAGAAGTTTCTTTCTCAGAGTTTTGGGAGCTGGAAGTCCGAGATCAGGGCACCAGCATGGTAGGTTCTGGTGAGGGTTCATTTTATGGTTTGTAGACAGCAACTTTCTTGCTGTGTCCTCACTCGGCAGAGAGGGAGAGAGCACCAGCCTCTTTGTCTTCTAAGAAGGACGCTAATCTCATTCACAAGGGCCCAACCCTCCTGACTTAATTACCTCCCAAAGGCCCAGCCTAATATCATCCCAACCAGGTATCATCCTGTTGGAGGTTAGGGTTTCAACATATGAATTCGTGTGGGGGATACAAACATAACTCCATAGAAAAGAGGCTCAGAAGTTGTGTCGACTCATTCAATTGTTACCATTCAATTCCATCCCCAGGAATTAGGAAGAAGCAAGTAATAGGACTTATAAGAGCTGTCTGGAGGCTCTTATTGACAAGGCTGTGAGCAAAAGATAGAAGGTGGGACACAAATAAAAACTGCTTTGAAAATGGAAGGAAGATAGCATGATAGAAAATGCACTGGACCTTTGCCCCTGTCCTGTGTGGCCTCATAAAGTTACTTAACCTCTGTGAGCCTTGGTTTGCTTCTATATGCGATGGGAAGAATATACTATCTGCCTCAAAAGGTAGTTGTGAGGATTGAGAAGATCCTGCAGGTAATGTATTTGTCAAAGTGCCCAGCAAAATGGTAGAGCAAGGAAAACAGTCATAAGGATAAGACAGATGGACATGACAATAAACCCTCCAACTGGATAAATCCAACTTGGTTGTCCCAGGAACCGTCTTCTTGTAACTCTCTGACTTCACTTCCCACCACTCTATTTTTGCCTGAATTTGCTGCATTGACCTTTTTTGTTCTTATCTGATCATTCCCAGAATGCTCATGTCTTAGTGCCTAGGCACTTTGGGGTTCCATCTTCCCAGAACGCTCTTCTAGAACAGGAGAGCCAGTCTTGTTCCAGTGCTATTATATTTACTCACTGAAACCTTCCATAATTACCTACTTGAAATTATAACATCCCCTCCCCTCCCCACACTCTCTATCCTCTTTCCTTCCTGTATTTTCACATTGGCACTTACCATTTCCTAATATGTACAATAACAGACTTATTTTTTATTGTCTATCCCCCCTTTATTAGAATATATTCTGAAAATTAGACAAATCCTCCAGCCAAGAAAAACATCGGACACATAGCATGCATTTATCATTACGTGTTGTTGTTTTTGTTACAGCTACTCTACATTTCTCTACTCTGATCCATTACATTTTAATTTTATATTTTAGTAACAGGGCATGCCTTATTTATAAATTCTCCTTCTACACCTTTTACTCTGGCATTGCAAGTTCCATAACAGAACATCCTGAAGAGTTCATGCTCAAAGTGCAACCTACTCTTCCCATACTATCTTACTGAAACTTGTTTAAGTCTTGGAGCTACCCATCATATCACACTTACTGAGTCTTGCAGGGGCTTGGACATTAACCTGGGAGAAGTCGCCAGCATCCAAAATATCTAAGATTCACAGAATAGTCAGCATAAGCTGCTATAACGATTGTATTTCCTCAACTGCAGGAACAAGGTGTGGCTGTGAATGTCCGTCTCGTCGTTCATACTCATTTTGTATTGCTTACAATTTTTTTTTTTCAGGGAAATGAAGTTGGGATCAAAACCAGAATCCAGCTCATGTGATTCTGTATCACAAAGAATAGGAGTAGGGTATGAGGCTCTAGTGAAAGCTGCTTGAACTCAGTTAAGATGCAATGGCTTGCAAGTAGTTATGACATCTGAATTCCTTAGACAACTTTTGATTACTTTTGCAACACGGAGACACAATATAGGCATCATTTCAATATCAAATCTTATTTGTTCAAAAATATCAAGATCTCTAGGGCAATGAAATAAGTAACCAGCTACAAATTATCTAGAGGGTACAGCCTCCATTCTCTACAAGAAAAGAGATTCACATTCATAGTACCAGGCCCAGCAATAAACAGTTAAATATCAATGTTATTCCACTTCATATTCACAATAAGCATTATGGCAAGGTAAATTCTACTGGCTCCATTTTATTTTTCATCACCCAGGCTGGAGTGTAGTGGTACAATCACAGCTCACTGCAGCCTCAACCTTCCGGGCTCAAGTGGTCTTCCCACCTCTCAGCCTTCTGAGTAGCTGGGATGACAGTTCCATGCCACCACACATGGCTAATCTTTGTGTTTTTTGCAGAGACAGGGTTTCATCATGTTGCCCAGTCTGCTCTCAAACTCCAGGACTCAGGCAGTCCTCCTGCCTTGGCCTCCCAAAGTGCTAAGATTACAGGTGTGAGCTACTGTGCCCGGAGGCCCCATTTCTCAGACAAGAAAATTAAAGCTCAGAAACACTAAGATCATTGCCCAACTCCATGCATATAGCAAAATACAGGGTCAGAAGTCACAGCTATGTCTGCCTGATGATAGACTGTGGTTTTTCCACTATAAGAGATGAAATTGGGGAAAATAAGCTGCTCAACTGAATAAATAATAAAAACAAACAAATGAACAGGAGTACTGGTAGACCTGCTTCTTTGCAGCTGCTTAATGGCTTAAAGGAGCCATTCCTTTGGTTTTGGAGCCACCAAAACCAGGGCAAGGTGATATGTTTAGTCTAGATGGGTCCCTCACCCTATTTGGGAGCCAATCACTGTCCCCTATAGACCGAGTTCGTTGAAGGATTTAACAGAATCCAATCATCCACATTACTAATTGGCCTTCATAAGCCAACAAAAGAAAAGATCTGTTAATCCAATTAACCTTGGGACTAGCTCACCCTTGATCTCAATGCTCATCCAGATGGAGAGAAGTCCTCTGGGCCAAGATTGGGAGACTGAGCCACCTCTCTCAAAGCTGGCAGCTTTTTAAAAGCCACCAACTCAAGTTCGCAAGAGATAAAGAGAGGCAGATGGTGGATAGAGTACCTCCAAAAACTCAAAGATATAACGGCCAGTGTAGCAACTTACAACTTGTATTTCCCCCTTTTTCTTCCCAAGTAGTGGCAATCTCACAATCTGATCGTCTTATAAACCAAAGCAGCTTTTGCACAGCTTGATATCCACCTTGATTTTTTAAATGACCAGAAACTCAGGAGGCAAAAGAGCGACAGAATCTTAGCTCAAAAGTCAGCCGGACATGGGTTTGAATCCCAGATCCACAGCACAGCAGCTGCAAAACCTTGAGCAATTAGTGATATCTCTTTTTTTTTCTTTCTTTTTTCTTTTTTCTTTTTTTGAGATGGAGTCTCATTCTGTTGCCCAGGCTGGAGTGCAGGGGTGCAATCTCGGCTCACTGCCACCTCTGCCTCCCAGATTCAAGCAATTCTCTGCCTCAGCCTCCTGAGTAGCTGGGATTACAGGCACCCACCACTGCGCCCAGCTAATTTTTGTGTTTTTAGTAGAGATGGGGTTTCACCATCTTGGCCAGGCTGGTCTTGAACTCCTAACCCTGTGTTCCACCTGCCTCGACCTCCCAAAGTGCTGGGATTACAGGTATGAGCCACCACTCCTGGCAATTAGTGATATTTCTAAGCCTCAGTTTCTTCATCTCTAGAAAGAATAAAAACATAGTATCTCCCTTTCATTAGGCTATGGCTGTGAAGAAATACAGGTAAAGCCTTTGACATGGGGCTCAGCACACAAGTACTCAATAAATGTTGGCTATTTTTTCTAAAAAGGAAAAAGATTAGCTAGTCTATAAATTTTATAGGTCAACACCAGTACTGAAAATGACTCTTCACTCTTCATGTCTTCTCTTGATCTGTGTGCTTATAATTTCTGAATTTCAAGCTTCTCTTAAATCCTTATTTGGGGATCCCTTGGGATAATGTTCCCCCAAGACTATCTGCATTGCACCCTGCTTAATTTATGTTCCTCCTAGACACATAATCAGAATGAGCCTGGAAAAATCTCATCCATATCATGGTGTTAGCCATCAAACTGTTCCCTCAATAAATATTTATTAATCATCTATTGATCACCAATTACTATGCTTATACACAGAGCTGGGTACTGTCTATCCAGTTCATCTCCATTTCAGTGGCCAAGATACTGGAAACTCAGAATGTCCAAAGCTTGTTGCTGTGGCCTAAACTGTATCCTAAAAATTCCTATGTTGAAGCACTAACACATTTGAGAATGTGACGGTATTTGGAGATGGGGCCTGGGGAGGAAAGTAGGTTTAGATGAGGCCAGGAGAATGGGATCCTCATGATAGGATTAGTGCCCTTATAAGAAGGCACTAGACAGATTGCTCACTCTCTCTCCACCATGTGAGGACGCAGGGGAAGACCACCATCTGCAATCCAGGAAGAGCACCCTCCCCAAGAACCACATCAGCTGGCACCATGATTGCAGACTGCCCAGTCGCTCTTTAAGCCATTTGATCCATGGTATTCTGTTTTAGCAGTGAGAACCAAAACACTTGGTTTTCAACTTTCTCTTAAAACATGCTTCTCCTGTCTCCTTTCTTGGTTACGGGCTCCACTGACTAACTTAAACTGAAATCACTGGAGACTTTCTTTCTCTCCCCAAATCTCAGATCCTATCGGTCCCCAGTTCTTGACTGTGGGTTGTAGATTTGGAAAAAAAAAAAAAGCGATTCCATCCTTATTCATAGCTGATTTCTACTCATCCTCTGGGCTTATGGTATCTCCTCTAAAAATCCTCCAGCCGCAGGCTGGGCGTGGTGGCTCACGCCTGTAATCCCAGCACTTTGGGAGGCCAAGGCAGGCACATCACGAGGTCAGGAGATCAAGACCATCTTGGCCAATATGGTGAAACCCTGTCTCTACTAAAAATACAAAAAATAGTTGGGCGTGGTGGAGTGTGCCTGTAATCCCAACTACTTGGGAGGCTAAGGCAGGAGAATCACTTAAACCCGGGAGGCAGAGGTTGCAGTGAGCCAAGATCGCACCACTGCACTCCAGCCTGGTAACAGAGCTAGACTGTCTCAAAAAAAAAAAAAAAAAAAAAAAAAAAAAGTCCTCCAGCAGCCTTCAAGGTGGCCTCACTACTTTCGCTTTTCCCCAGTAGAGCCCCTGTCCAAAAGCCTTCTTCTGAAACACAATCCTGAATGTGCCCCTTTGCTGCTTAAAAACCTTCAAGAATTCACAAAACCTCCAGGATATAGTCTCTGCTCCTCAGTGGGAAAATCCTACCTTTACTGAGCCCTGGAGGCCGCCCAGCCATTTCTCAACAAGGCCCCTTCACTTTAGATCCATCAACCTACTTGCAATCCTCACATGGCCCAGGTGCTTTCAAACCCCACACCTTTGCAGGTGCTGTTCCTTCGGCTCACAGCCCCCTCTCCCCTCCTTGACTGCTGAGCCTACACCTTATCCTCATCCTCCATAAGTTCAAATCCCCCCATAGGCTATTACTGAGCCCCTCCCCAGGCTGTATAAGGCTACTGCTTTCCTCTGCGTTACAATATATCCCCACTATAATAAATGTGACACAGTCTATTGTAACTTATTTTTTCCCTCTTTCTCTGTCCCTCCTTTGCATAACCATGTGGTCATTCTTTTGAGGATGCAAAGATCCTGTCTTATTTTCAATGCCATACATGTTTTAAGAATAAAAATAAAAAAAAAATAAAGTTTTTGCAACTGTACTAAAGCCAGAAATTTCTGAAAGGGACTGTTTAATGCATACCAGGAGGATTATCATAATGATAATAACAATATCAACTATTTTTAAGTGCTAAATATGATTAAACATTTTATAGGCATAGCTCATTTAATTCTTTTAACCACCCTAGGAGGAAGTATTATTTTTGCTCTCTTGTTTTTCGGATGGGGTAAATGAAGCACAGATCTCTCTCTCTCTCTCACTCGCTCTCTCACACACACGCACACAGACTCACACACACAGTGGGTTTGGGATTCAGAAAGGCACACTTCCTAAAGTGGCTCTGTCATTTATCATCTTTGTGACCTGAAGGCAGTTCACCTAATCTCCATTTGTTTCCTCATCTCTGGAATAAGAAAAGACTTGTTGTGGTAATTTTTAAAGACTATTTACAAAAGTATTGAACCAGGAGCTGTGGCATGCACGTGTACTCCCAGCTACTCTGGAGGCTGAGGCAGGAGGATTGCGTGACCCCAGGAGTTTGAATCCAGCCTGAGCAACATAATGAAACTGTCTATATAAAAAAATTAAGTTGGTACTTAATAGGTACGCAGTGATATCCTTTCTGCAAATACCCACACCCATAGGCTTCAGGAATTGTATGAATGTCTTAAACCGGTTGAGTAGTCCACTGATTGGCTGAGATTCGGGCACATTAATATCATTTGGTGCCAGCTTGCCTACCAGACCAGCTCTGAGTCTCTCTCCGTCTGTGTATCTCACTCACACAACTCTAGCCTCACGGATAAGGTGAGGCCCAGGGAGTGAGACCTGGGACGTGGTTAGAATGAGGCTGACTGCCAGGCAGTTTCCTTGATAACTTTTAAAAAGCTGAAAATGTAGCAGTTTGGCTTCAAGATTGTGACGAAATGCTAAAGTGTTCGCTATATGCTTCTGCCAACCACACCTGAAAGGCCGTGTGCAACACCGCATGCCCTCTAGCTCAGAGGCTAGAGGTAGGTGGGAATTTGCCATGATAGAATTTAAGCAGCCATCTGTTTGCAGGGAGATTCTGGAGCCACCTTCCCCATCAAACCCCCTTTTCCCGTCCTCACCCAGCCCCAGCTTCTCACTCAGGAATACACTGACATTTCCAAATGTATTGATTACAGGGGCAGACTAGCTTTGGGCGGGAGAAGGGGGAGAAATGGATTGACTTTATTATTTGTGGGTGGAAAAAAACAATAAACAAGGGTGCTTTTGTTTGAAGGACAAAACCAAAATTATCGGTTGAATGGGGATGAATTAAGCACTTAAAGTTCAATCCTTCCAGAGTGCTGACAGTGCACAGGTGGAGATCAATACAGAAACAATTTGGGCCGCAGGGAACCTGGGCCCTGCCTATTAACGACAATTATACTACGTTTTCTGCCGAATTGGGTTAGTGCTCTTACAGATCATGATGCAGCAGAACTGGCTGGCATTGCCAGACCCAGGTCTGGGATCCAACCCCCCAGGGCAAGAAGTCCAAGGATCAGGAGATAAATTCCCAAAGGCCTTTTCTTTACGGAGCCCACTTCACAGTTTGCCACTTGCAAATCAGGGTTTAGGAAGCCTACCACATTTTTATTGGAATCTAAAATATGACGACCAATGGCAAGGTGGATATTTCATTAGGGCTTTCAGTATGGCCACATCAGTTGCTTAAAATCGGGACACTCTTCCATGTCAGCAGCTCAGCAACCTCCCTGCTGCCCCCCATGCTCCTCCCTTTCATTATCCAGGGTTAACACCTGGCAGAGCAAGGGTCGGCGGGACCCACTCCGGCATCCACTCTGGTGGTCCGCGCTCATGCCCCACGGGGGTGCAAACATGTTGAGTACGACCCTGACCACAGGCAGTAACTTCCCATCATCCACTAGTCACCAGCCAATCGACAAACCCAGATGCCTTCCTGTGGGGAGGATGTTTACTGTACATGCACAATGTCACACACACACACACCCACTAAATACACAACTGCATGTGTATGTATGTAGTTATGTATATATACAGTTATATAGAACCATATAAAATACAGAAATACTTATATTTCATATTATAGTCTGTTAAATATATATTAAATATGTATATAGTTATATATACTAAATAACATACTATTTACTAAAAGTAAATATGTGCTATATGTATATAGCTATAGTTACATATAGTACATATTTAGTACTAAACATACTATATATACTAAGTATTTTTATATATCTGGTATATATACTATATACTATATATATTGATATATTGTAAATATATGTATAGTATATATTTAGTATAGTATATACTATAGTATATTTAGTGCTAAATATGTATATTATATGTAACTATGTATTTATTTTATATATTATAAAATATATATTTATATATTATAAATATATATTTATATATTTATTATATATTTATATATTATATATTTATGGCAAATATATATTTATACAGTTACATATAATACATATTTAGTACTAAATATACTATATATATTTGTATTGATAGTATGTTTATATTCTATATATACTATAAATATATTTAGCATATAAATTTAGTATACACTAAATTTACTAAATATATATTTTGTATGTAAATTTAGTATATACTAAATTTACTAAATATGTATTTAATATAGTATATATACATATCTAGTATATTTGGTATATATAAAGATTTATATAGTTACATATAGTACATGTTTAGTACTAAATATATACTGTATTTATATATTCAGTAAATATATAAATGAACATGTACTATATGTAAATACATAGATATATAAATGTATACATAAATATTAATATAGTTACATGTAGTATACTATATATGTAGTTATATAGAGTATATATAGAATATAAACTGTAACTATATATCTATAAACTATACACAGTCATCCCTTGGTATACATGGTGAGCTGGTTCCAGGACTCCCAAGTACACCAAAATCTGTCCCTACACAAGACCTGCAGTGAACCTTGCAGAACTCGAGGACAGGAAAAGTCACCCTCATATACACAGGGGTTTCAGAGCAGTTCAAACCTGTATTGTTCAAGAGTCAAATATATACAGATAGATGGATACACACACACATATGCATATGTATAGACGCACACACCGTTTATGTAAACTTGGTGTGTTTGGGAGATATTTCCATGTTAGCCCGTATAAATCTATCTTATCTTCCTAATAGCTACATGGCTCCCAATAGTACGGCTATACCATAATTTAGACACTCGCTACTTGCAGAACATTTAGGTTACCCTCCATTTTCTCTATCACAAAACCTGCTGTAATGAATACCTTGAACAGATATTATTCTGCACATAGGTGAATATTTCCATAGGATAGATTCCAAAAAGTGGAATTGTTGTGTGTTTTTAATGATAAATAACTCATACTTTCTCTCATACAGAAATGATGGTGACATGTGCCCTGTTTATCTGGACGGTTTGAAGAAATGAGCTCCCTCAGAGTGGTCTCTGGTCAACACGACGGGCCTCTGTGATGTGCCCATCTGCATTTAGCGATCAGAGTTCACAGAGCCCTTTCTGGTCTGCTCAGCACACACTGTCCACAAAGAAGCTGAGGGAAGCTTCATTGCTGTTTCTAAAAACCAGATTACTCCAGACCCCTGCAAAGCTTCCAGTCTGTTGAGCTGCCTGAGAATGGCAAGCAGCAACCTCCCCTGCAGAGTCCAGGAGTCACAGTTTGGTCATCAATTGTCACCCAGATCCTGAAGCCACTCTGCTTGTCTCTAGGGTAATGTGGACTCCTGGCCACCATGTCTTGCTTAGGATGTCACCAAGTGCCCAATGAAAAACAGCTGTCAGTCTGTCCGTCTAATCAGAGGACCTCAAACCCAGCACAGAGAGCCAAATAGTAAGCAGATGCTATTCCATTCCCTTTATCTCCCTGTTCCCCAGTAAAAATAAAAGCCCCAGAGCATGCAAGCAGGCAGAGGAGAGGGAAGGTTTGTCCACAGTCAAAGCATCTCAACCCCCAGATCAGTCAGCTAGAATGCCCTGCTACACAAGCATTTTTATTCATTCCAGGATGTTCTTAAGGCAGCTTCCAAAAATGTACACAACACAATAAAATTGGAAAGTGCAATTATCAGACAAAGTGAGAAAAAGTATATATGGGACAAGATATAAAGACCCAACCCAAATGCCCACCAATGATAAACTGGATTAAGAAAAATGTGGTATATACACACCATGGAATACTATGCAGCCATAAGAAAGAATGAGTTCACATCCTTTGCAGAGACATAGATGGAGCTGGAGGCCATTATCCTTAGCAAACTAACACGGTAACTGAGAACCAAATACTGCATGCTCTCACTTGTAAGTGGGAGCTAAATGATGAGAATACATGGACACAGAGAAGGAACAACACACCCTGGGGCTTATCTGAGGGTGGAGGGTGGGAGGAGGGAGACTATCAGGAAAAATAACTAATGAGTACTAGGGTTTAATACCTGGATGATGAAATCTTCTGTACAACAAACCCCCATGACACAAGTTTACCTATGTAACAAACCTTTACATGTACCCCTGAACTAAAAATAAAAGCTACAAAAAAAAAAAAAAAAAAAAAAAAAGCCTGAGGACTGAGGAGAAAGAAACCTATGTGGTACACTAAGTTCTGCACCATTTTTAGGCATTTGGACTCCAACTGGGCTCTAAGCTCTCTGTGGTCAAAGCCAAAACAAAACAAAAAAAAAAGGTCAGGGGAAAAAGTTAGGGAGATGGAATTATAGTATCCAAATCTACAATGTGTATGAAAATAATTCCCACATTTTTGACTTTACAAATAATCACAGAGGCTGGGTGCGATGGTGGTGGTTCATGCCTGTAATCCCAACACTTTGGGAGGCCGAGACAGTGGATCACCTGAGGTCAGGAGTTCGAGACCAGCCTGACCAACAGGGTGAAACCCCATCGCTACTAAATACAAAAATAATTAGCCGGGCATGGTGGCACGTGCCTGTAATCCCAGCTACTCTGGAGACTGAGGCAGGAGAATTGCTGGAACCTGGGAGGCAGAAGTTGCAGTGAGCCGAGATCATGATGCCATTGCACTCCAGCCTGGGCAACAAGAGCAAGACTCTGTCAAAAAAACAAACGAAAGAACAAATGAAAGAGAAAAGGAAAGAAAGAGAGAGAGAAAGATCACAGAGAGAAAAATAGGAAATAAAGATAGCAGATCTTTCCATTTCTCAGAATGGGTCTGTTTCTCATTTGAACATAGATCACAACAGCATAGAATCCAGCCACACCCCCGTCAAACCAGAAGGCTAAGACCCTTCCAAACCAACCTGACACTCCCCATACCCCATCTTGGCACCCCACCCACTGCCCCTCCACTTGCCTGTCTCCTCGCCTTTCCCCTCCTCTGGGTGCTGCCCAAACTAGACAAAAAGCAGGCACCCAAGATGCGCCTACATGACTCTCTAAGGCTCCTAGGGACCTTCTGCTTAGTTTTCTAAAAACAAAAACAAAAAAACTTAGTTGGCAACTGTTAAATATTAGCAAATTGCACATGAAAAATCCTGATCTCTCATTTTTTAATAAAGCAGGTGGAAAACAAAAATAGGCAATATAACATCTCTCCATAGTTGGAGCTGGGGCCTCCTTGGAGGGGGAAGGTACCCCCCATTTCTCACGGCTCCCCACTTTGTGCAGCCAGCCCATTTCTCTGACTCATGCCCATGCAAACCCCAGCTAGGCAACAAATACTTAAACTTTATTTTTATTTATTTTTTTAGTGGAGGCAGGGTTTTGTCACATTAACCAGGCTGATCTCGAACTCCTGGCCTCAAGCCATCCTCCCACTTCGGCCTCCCAAAGTGCTGGGATACAGGTGTGAGCCACGATACCCGCCCTAACTTTTCAATTTCTTTTAACAAAGAGAAAACATGAATGGGGTGAGCAAAATGGCACCAAAAGACCTGAATCTGGACCCATGAGTTGGCCGTCCATTTTGTGACTCCAACAAATGAGGGGTGAGACACTGACTGACGATTCTTTGCACCTCTGACAATGTTCTTTCTTTTGAGTGACAGAGGTCCCACTTTCCAGGGTAGGAGATTTTGCTGGTATCTACGAACCAAGCCAACTTTGCTTAAACGGGCAAGAAAGGCGGGGGGGCCACCATAATGGGGCCATTTCACCTTAATTTTTTCTTGACATGCTTACCTGGTTGGTCCCTTCCGTCTCCTCTTACCTATTCCTTTCCTCCCTAGGGTTTTGCTAGGTTGTTAGGCTGATGTAAGCTTCAGGGACAAGTTGCAAGCTTAGAGGTGGTGATTGACTTTGCAAGCATAAACAAAAACAAAACAATGACCCCCCCCCCCCCCAAAAAAAACCCTCAAGACCAACAAAATAAAACAAAACACTTCTTCCTTTCCTTAAAATATATTTCGCGTAAAACCGGTAGCCTGTTTACCAAAGGCAGCCTGGAGCCTTAGGTGTGTCCTGGAAGCTGAGCCTTGAGCGCCATCTAGGAGCAGAGGGCGGCACTGCGGTCTCCCGCCTCCGAGCTTAGCCTCCAGGTCCTTGCCGACTTTCCCATCCATCTCTCCATGACACATCTCTTCCCCCGTTGCCTGAAGGTCTCAGAAGAGGGGGTGTGCTATAGTGAGGAGTCATGGGTTTTGCAATTTTTGCAGTCAGACCTTGACACTTCACTAGCTGTGGGGTCTTGGGCAATTCATTTCCGTTCTGCAACATGAGTACCATCACAGCCACCTTACTGGAAGAGTGGAAGATTCAAAAAGAAAAATGACATAAAAAAGCAACTAATGGGCAAAACAGCCAGTTAGCATTACCAGAAGCGGTGATTTTCGTCTCTGATAAAACAGACTTTAAAACAACAAAGAACATAAGAAACAAAGAGAGACATTACATGGTGGTGAAAGTATCAATGCAACAAGAAGAGCTAACGATCCTAAATATATACGCACCCATTACAGGAACACCCAAATACATAGGGCAAGTTCTTAATGACTTACAAAGAGACTTAGATTCCCATACAATAATAGTAGGAGACTTTAACATTACACTGTCAATATTAGACAGATCAACGAGGTAGAAAATTAACAAGGATATCCAGGACTTGAACTCAGACCTGGAACAACTAGACTTAACAAATATTTACAGAACTCTCCTCCCCAAATCCACAAAACATACATTTTTCTCA